>JABUQX010027176.1:0-13389 GCA_015478945.1 Trachelipus rathkii | reverse complement strand
ACCCCAACTTCGAAACATTTCGGACTTTGCCTGTCTTTGACGAATTACACACATATCGCCACATATCGGATGAGGTTGCCTTATTATGTTTTTATTCATTTTGTTGTTGTTTCTTGTTGAAGATGGGCAGCCTCGTATTCGATGAATTAGCGTCGCAAGAGTTTGTCTATATCGTGAATAGTTTTTAGGTCCATATCTTTAGTAAAGGAGAGATATATAGGAAGATCCCATGGAGCGTTATTGTCGTGTTACAACTAAGAAGTGGGTACAAACGAATAGAAGAGTTGTAGTGGAGTAATTTATTTGAGTAAAGGAAGGGTTTATTCTTTCCAAGTATATTAAGTGTTCGCAGATGATTTGCAATCTTAACATTTCTTCTTCCGAGACGGCCGTTTTGCCTCAGGTCTTGAACGCGATGTTTACTGCTTAACCAATTGTTTACAAATCTCTTTTGGAAGAAATTGGTGTTAGTTCGGGGCTCTGTCGAAACTACTACTTCAGCTTTACTATGTCTGAATATACTCTTTCCTGCAATGCTGTGCATATCTTAAGACTGGTTGTTGAATAGAGGACGAGTTCCAATATTCTCTTGAGCTGTCTTCTACAATATATTGCCTTAGGTCTCCTTCAGATAGGAGAGGGCAACTCGAATGAAGTCTGAGAATTAGCGGAAGAGCGTAACTTCTTTATCTGCATCTTGCTTGACCTTACTTCTGCATGTAGACACAAGTTTGCATACAAATCTATTCACCAGAATGTGATAGGAATATGTACTTTTCCTATCATATACACTGTATCTTTCAATGCACAATGTCAGTGGAAAGCATCCTGTGAATTCTTATAGAAGTATCATTGATCCGTACATGGAGTAAAGATGTTCATATTGTGTGCATTAATGCAAAATGTCGTCAATGAAATGTGAAATGTGTCCCGGGTCTTGCTGCTGCAAGTTTTTATGCAGGAATTTAAGACTTCGCAAAATCATAAAATCTTTAAACCGCGCAGGCCTTTTGTTCTTTATGAAGATTCTTTGTGAATGAAAGCTAGTTTTGCAAAATTTTTTTGAGCTAATTGTGTTAGAGAGGTGTTTCTCGGCTTAAGTAATCAGAACACATGTAAGTTTTCCTTGTTATAGACATCGTAGGATAAAAATGTTGGAATATGCTCTTTATCATCAGTACTGCTATGTTATAAATTATCAGTTTGATTATCTTGTAATAATGTCACTCATACCCAATTCGATATTTTTCAAATTGCGCCGGCAAAACGATAGCAAAGCTTCAACTGAGGGTACTATAGTTCAGTTATCCGCATTATGAAAGAATCGAGATGTAAAATGAGAGGGTTTTTTTCTTATTGTGTATCTACTGAAATAACGCTCCCGAGCAAGTTGGAAAGCATCAGTGTTGATAAAAAATGGCTTGTTGTAGTGGGTAACATAATTGTGGTTGGAGCAAATTTATCTAAAGTCATCTACGAACGCTTCAGGATTTTCGGACCAGAGAGAAAAGTAGCTTTTTTTCAATGAGTTGGTAATTGCTTAAAGTTGTGAGTACCCTCCAGGAGTAAGAAAAAATAATTTGGAACAAGTAAAACTGCGCGTCTTGAGGACGTTTGGAGGGTTTGAACTGTAAAAGTTTTTTAAGTTTAGGTCTTACTTATCCTCTTGGGAGATTTAAAAAAGCGAGAAAAAGGAGATTTTAGAATTTACATTTTCGACAAATTTCATCTTCAACTTGTTTTTCGAAATGGCTCGAAGACATTATTATGTTTCAAAGATGTTTTCCAAGAAGTTCCCATGATAGAAAATGTCGAGGAAACTCTGCAGGGGACCTAAAGTGATGTAAAGCATACTCCATTAATTAGGCAAATGCTGAATGGAGCGTTGGAACCCGAAGTTACAATAGGGTGGGCATACTGCCCTATGGTTCGAAATGAAGGGCGGTTGCGTTTCCTCTCAATTTCCATCGATGTGTAACATCCTTTAAATACTAGAGAGTGTTCAGCTGTACCTAAGATTAGTATCCGTTGCATGCATGGCACGAACCTCGTCCAAAATAGATGTATTAAGAGAGCCTAATAGTCACACCACTTTAATCACCACTTTTGAATGATTATAGGGTGCCGAGGTTCGCTGAAATGGGCTTACTTTATCTTTTGAAGGATAATTCAACCCTTATTTATACTGTTTGTAAGTACCTGTGCGTAGCTATTGGGACGGTAAACATACTTTTCGGTGTCCATTGAGTGTTACTTAACTTCAATTAGCGACAGATTGTACCTCATCTCTTCCAAAACGATATATCTTTTGTAATTGATCCAAAAGGTCCAATAAATATTCCAGTTGATTTAGGATCTTACAGTAGTATTCACACTCATCTATTCTTAAAGCTTTGAATGTTTCTTTATAAGTTTTCCAGTTAGCGCTCAGAAGGGCTTCTAGACGATAGGCTAAATTTCACATGTGAATTTTCAAAGAGTATCAAGGTAAAAGAGGATTTTGCTGTTTCAAAGAGTTTGTTTGAAGTGTGATGTGCGGGAATATTTTTAATATCCAAAAAGGACTGCCATGTGAAAGATCTTCATAACCTACCGATAAATGCTACATTTTAGGGAATGATTTAGAACCAAAGGAGCTAGGAAGGGGGTGAAAGGCTAAATCAAGAGATTTACAGACAGGTGTCTTTGAAAGGATCTAAGAGTGACATTTTCACTAATGCTTATTTGTTATTTATGTATCTTGATCTCAATATATCATTTGCAAAGTTGGTTCATTTTGATATAGAAGGAAGAAATGTTGTATTTACCTGAGTTTAGGAGCTTTTTACGTATGGTATATAGGATGAGGGCATAGAAGTAATTGATATCGGAATATAGAGATGTGTTTTTGAGCTTCAAACATAATATTGTGGTAAAAATCTGTACTAAAAGTAAATCGCTTTGAAGCCACACAGTGGTCGTCTATGGACAATGAAACTTACAGACAAAACTATGTGGTTATGTGACTATGCAAATTGTAGTACCAATTTGATTTAATACGGTCGGATGATTACTTCAGAAACAATAGGGTTTTTATAAGGGATGTATAATGCAATTTGCTCTCTAATTCGAGATGAGGATGTTAATGACCAGGAGTTTAATCCGCTGGCGGACTAAAAACGTTTATTTTTGTAGGTATAAGTCAAAATATATCTTATCTAGAAATAGCGGTCCTATGAGAAGAATATTATGGGCTTTTTCAATCTTTGATTGATTTATGTATTGCTTGCAAATGATGAAGACAAAGTTCACGTGACCTTTTTTTTTTTAATTTATCCATTAGTGCATGAGACTACTGTGATTTGTGCTTGAGTTGAAAAAGAAGTGATTAGGTTTGAGTAACGTATATCAGATCTACTATAGGGGAGTCTTGAGTAGAAAGATTTGAAAAATCAGGTAGAACTAAAGAGTTTATGATAATTTAAAATTATGTTCTGTTGTGTGTGTGGAATCGATTCTTTCCTCCTAAATGTAATAATAATGATGTTTTGCGTTTGAAAATTGAACGCGTCATTAGTGAAAGAGGGGAATAATGTCTATTGGGAGAGAATAGTCATATTATGATTAGAAGTTCAAAATTTCAAGTTGAAGGACTAAATGGGTGCAGGCTTAAAATATTTATCAAATTGATGTTCTGAGGGTTAAACTATCTTGCACGAACATGCGTGAAAACTCTAATAAAATTCTGCAAACATAGCCTTTCACTAAATGAAAATCGTATCTAGGAGATTTTTGAGTGGAAAGGGAGGAGTACACAGAGAAAGAATTCTCCGTATGGAAATGTTTGAGCGTGCCTAGGCAGTAAGAATCATATTAGACATTACATTGGGGAGACTCGATTTCATCACACAGCGAAGAATTTGTGAAATCTGTAAATTGGAACGGAACATATAACGGAGTAGAGGGAGTGTCTTAGAAACCCTAATGCACTGAAAGTGTGTAAATTTAGGCTCAATTTACAAGTTCAGTTTCGGAATGAAATCCCTACTAAAAGTAAATTTGAAGAAATATTATATGTTCTAGGTGCTATGCTGATTATACTTTTTCATGTGCCATATTAGTATTGCTTTTCCGCTGTAGGTGAAAGACGATTTGGACCCTTATTTCACCATCCAAAACTGTATTGATTCCCATACCATATCGTGCCAAGAGGCTATGTGAGATGCTACAGCACAGCTCTCCTACGCTTCTCTAAAAAAATATCCTATTCTCTATTTCCTTCACAATGTGTGCATCTGAGATCCTCACAACTCCCATGCAGATAGCTAAACTTTTACACCTCTCTTATTCTTGTGTAAACTGAATCCTCCAGACTTATGATCAGATATATTACACTACCTTTCATGTACGCATTCGTTTAGCTGAAGAGGCCATCCACATCCTAGGATTACTAAAAATGGGCAATAGGTTACCTTGCCCGGTTGGTATCGTCTCGCGGTCATTTAAACACCACAAATCTCTTGAATTTTCTGTTCCAGATTTTCACTCAATCAGTGAACAGAGAATGCAAGATGAGTCTCATTATTGCAAATGTTATATCATTAAAAAATAAATGGGTTATAAATGTTGCTTTCTCTCTTTGGCATGGCAAAGTAGGATTAAAAAACCTTGAACCTTAGTTATAGTGATAATGTTTTGAGCAGGAGAACTCTAGAAGAAAGCATTTTGATAATAGTATTGTATGACAAAACTCGATGCTCACCATGACATCTCATTTAGTATCTCTGAAGGGCTAAAGGATACATTAACATCGCAGAGATACTCAGAGCTGAAAAATAAGAAGAAAAAACATTTTACATTAGTATTTGTATTGTTATTGTGTAGAGAGACAATTGGCGTTCGATTTATCACACACTATACTTCTGAACATTTAAACTATTGCATGTGTAAGGATTATGATCTCTATTCATAGGAGGGAGTCCTTCCAACTTGCTAACCTCCTATTGGAAAAAATTCTTGCCATTTGTCTCTGTTTCAATAAATTATATACTCATCTTCATAATACATAGACTGTCTATTTGCGAATTCATATTAGTCATTCTGGCTTCTTCGTGTATGAGGTGTGTGTTGCCATTCGGGCATATGAGGTTTGCTTATTTTTCCATGCGGACACATGATTTTGTTGAGGTTTTTGCTGATAACTTGGTCTCGCGTCACTCCTGTGATAGATTTTCTGAATATAATGTCCCATCCATCTATATATTGATAATATTTTGTTTAATCTCATATTATAGGGCGTGCTTCGTAATATTTGTTATTGATTCATTAAGTCTCTGCAGTTGTTCTACCGTCTACGTGCTTATTCAGAACATTCGCAGACGATCGAAGACAAAGGGGTGGAGTGCTGCATATCGCATGATAGCAATTTGCGTTATGCGGATGATTTTAGTTCTAGTTTGTAAAAGGGCTGTCTTTGATAATTGTGGAAGTTTCTTGATAGATTTTGGAGGAGTGCCTGGAAATTTGCGCTTAGGATTTGAGGCTTGGAGTGATGGAACAGCTTTTTGAAAATGTATTATTCTTGGGGACACCATTTTGATTGGTTATTATCTGCCCTCGATCTTTTAGGGAATTCTTGATTTGGCCGTGACTCGAGTATTGGGATTATAGAATTTTTGAATCGCGGCGAATATATATTTTTCAAGTAACAATGGCCACATATGTAAAAAACAGTGCAATGTGATGAGCTTTTCGTTCTGTGGACAAGCCGACCAAACTGAGAAAGGGTATCATAAAAGCTCTGTTAGAATTCTTGCAACGTGAGAAGCAACAGAAATAGGACGTTCTGACCCACATTGAAGTTTCTTATGCGTAACATATGTCAAAGAGAAGTGTTGCGGAATGATAGTGCCATTTATTTGCGCAATGAACATCAGTTGGCACATTAAAATTTGCTTTAGCGATTAAATAATTGCCTCACTTCAGAATCAGTGTTGCTCACCTGATTCAACGCCTTGGCCATTGTCACTTCGAACACATAGCTTTAGTTGAATGTTCTCCTCGAGTTATCTCCAATGAAGAACGGACCTTTCCTTTGCGTTGACCTGCTGTGAGGCAATTCGCCTACGTAATTGGGTGATGTATTGGCTGAGCCGTAAATTGGGTTTGAATTTGGGCTTGATTTACCTATTGAGCGATCTGGCTTTGTCACCATATTTGTGTGCATCATTGGTGTGTTTGCAGATCCGTAGTCATATGTTATTATTTGTTATGTTACAAAAAATATATAGACAAAAATTTTACTTATTTTTACGTTAAACAATCCGAATTATGTCTTTCGTTATAATAAAATGCAAAGGGGTGATAAAATTTCTATTGCCAATAAATTATGATATACTATTTGAGTTGCATTTAAAATTTAGAGGAGAAAACTGTTTACCTGTGTTGTGTGAACATCTCTTGATGAAATATCGTCTGGCAACCTTGGGATTTGTCTGAGTTTCTTATTGTTCGGCTTATGAAACTCGCTACTCTCCCGAAAATACTTTTCAGGCTTTGAAGTAAGGGGTGAGGATTTATTCTAAGGTAAAAAGTGCATTGACTTCAAAAATCTTATTTGTAACGAAATATTAGTTGCCTAAAACACACAATATCAAATTAAGACAAAATAAAAAACGAAGGCGTACAAAAAAAAAACTAAAACAAAAACAAAAATTTATAAGTTATATATAAAAGAAACATGAAACTTCTACTGTCATCATAAATATAATTTTACAAGAAGATGATGCATATAGGGTAGAAAAAAACAAATACTACCATAACGAAAATTGCCCACCCTTATACATAAGACCAAAAAAAAATACCAAAGTCGGACTAAATAAATTTTCAAAAAGTTCTGATAATATACATCATGAAACTGCGCACAAACTTAAAAAATGAAAACTACGCACAAACCTTTAAAAAACTGCGCACAAACCTTATACATAAGACCAAAAATACCAGGTCTGTCTAATAAATTTTCAAAAAGTTACAAATAAAAATAAAATCAATCCATGAAACTGCGCACAAACCTTAAAAAAAATGCCAAGATACCAGGTCTGTCTAATAAATTTTCAAAGTTACAAATAAAAAAAATAAAATCCATCAAAATGAACTGCGCACAAACCTTATACATAAGACCAAGATACCAGGTCTGTCTAATAAAATTAAAAAGTTACAAAATAAAAAAAATAAATCATAAATGAAACTGCGCACAAACCTTATACATAAGACCAAGATACCAGGTCTGTCTAATAAAATTCAAAGTTACAATTAAAATAAAAACATATAAACTGCGCCACAAACCTTAAAAAAAATGCGCACAACCATTAAATCTTTAAAATTACAGATAAATAATACCTTACCAAAAATTTTGCACAAACCTTAAATCTTTAAAAATTACAGATAAAAATAATACCGTACCAAAAGTTTTGCACAACCATTAAATCTTTAAAATTACAAGATAAAAATAATATAAACAAATTTCGCAACAACCATTAAATCTTAAAAATTACAGATAAAAAATAAAATTACCAAAAATTTCGCACAACCATTAAATCTTTAAAATTACAGATAAAAATAATTCCTTACCAAAAATTCCGCACAACCATTAAATCTTTAAAATTACAGATAAAAATAATACCTTACCAAAAATTTCGCACAATCATTAAATCTTTATAACCGATCTTGCTCAGCGCGCAAAGCAAAGGAATGTAACCAAAGTTCATAAAGTGTACCAAAACTTTGATACAAATGTTATCAAATTGTGGGAAGAGGAAAAATTTTATAACATTTGAAGTCTGAAAAAAAAATTTCTCTGAGGGGTGTGGGGCCCATTCGTTTTTTTTTCACTTCAAATAAAATTTTTGTAAAGTGTATTTGAAGTGAAATTACAAAGAAATAAAAATAATATAAAAATTTCACTGAAAAATATACTAAGGGAATCATTTACTCCTACGACCATAAAGCTATCAAATGGCATATAGAAAAAAAAAATAAAAAAATAAAAAAAATTTAAAATTAGTAGGGCCTAACCCACTGCTCTAGTGAAATTTCGCAAACAAAAAAAAATCAGAGAGGAAAAGGATTATTTTTCCCCTGTGAAAAAGTAAAACATATTACTAGCCCTTAAATTTTTTATGGTTTCTTTGATTGAAACGAAAACTGCGAAAATTCGATATGAAAGCATGGTACAAAAATCCAGGCCTAAGGTACCCAAAGAAATCTTTATTTCTTTCCAAAAATATTTTAAAACAGCTTTTTTTTTTTGTAAGAAACCTGTTAGTATGTTAATAAATAATGGGTGCCCTTCTTAACATTTTCATTGTTTCTTTGATTGAAACGAAAACTGTGAAAAATTCGAAATGAAAGCATGGAACAAAAATCCATGCCTAAGGTACTCAAAGAAATCTTTATTTCTTTTTCTCCAAAAAAAAATATTTTAAAACAACTTTTTTTTTCTTATTAAGAAAACTGTTAGTATATTAATAAATAATGGGTACTCTACTAAACGTTTTAAATAAAGTTGTAACTTACCAGACTTAATTTCAACGTTGTTTATTTTTAACAACACAACTACAGCGTACATTCAGTAAGAATGAGGCTAATTTGGAAAGCCTTGTAGGACCGGCAGAGGAGAAAAGGGGGGAGGGAGAAGGGATGGCGTTCTCAGGGGTGATAAATGAGAAAGAAAAAAAACTCATAATATTATGATGTGATTAGTTTCGTTAAAAATATTGACGAAAAAAAGAAAAAGAAAATTACAAGAAGCAAAAAATAAGAATGGTAAAATTTTAAACTTGTTGCAAAAAAAATAAAGGATCACGAATATATTATTTAAATTTCTCCAGAAACTGTGCGTTGGCAACTTGATATTTTATCTCCAGTATATGAAGGATGTGTTAAATTAAACAGGGGGGGGAAGTATTTTATTTTGCGTGGGGGGAGAAGGGGGGTTTGGAACATCGTACGCGATATAGGGGGAGAGCTTGGAATTTGGATTAAAAGAAGAAAAAAAAAGAATTAGAGTGATGTAAGAAGATCAGATATTCAAAAATTGTAAATCAAGATTTTGAGAAAGGAAGAATGAAGAAACAAGAATGTTTCTTTATTCATTTTACTATAACAGAATCTGTTATAGAGTTCCCCTGCCAGAAAATAAAACTCTGACTTATGCAATGTTTGTAGATGGGTTGGATTCTTTGACATGAGATTGAAAACTACAATTTGTGAATTAAAAGAAAGTAAGGTTTGATATCCTGTTTTAAGAGTATATGGTGATTTATAAGGATAAGGATTATAATTGCAATGAGTGGTGTAGCTTATGTGCAGAATTTGAGAATAGAGTCCAAGCATTATAGATTAAACGGATATGAAATGAAAATGGATGTTTGATAATTCTTGGTCTGTAAAGTTTGGTTTTATGTAATCCAACGAAAGCGTCCCCAGTGTGGGTGGATAGATCAATTTCAGCCCGGAGGTGAAAGAAGTTATATTGGGAAGGAAGTCATGAGATGTCTCTAGGTGTTCAGGAAACTGATTGTCTCTTGAAATCCAGTTTGTCTGCAGGGAAGAGTGTGGAGGATATTTAAAGGAGTAATTTTCAGATACCAGTGTGCATCCTTGGGGGAGGGAGAAGAGTGCACTTGTGCCTAACTTCGGCTGTTTCATAGGGCAAGAGATGGAAGTGGTTATAGGAGAAGGAAAAGAGAAGCAAGTGTAGTTTCCAACTTTAAGAGAGTAAGGTAGTTTGTAAGGATAGGTATTATAGTTACAGAATGTGGTATTGGGTTTAGAAAGTATGGCTGACAATACACAATCTTGATAATCTATTTGGTGAATAAGATTTGAAGGAAAACAAATATAATTATCATTTAAGTGCTTGCAAATCTCTTCTGAAAGACTTGTGCTGTAAGTGAATTTTAAAGTTTTATGGTTTAAAAAGTAATATGGATAAGGGTTATGCAGTATGATTCTAGAATATGTATCATTGAAAGGGGTTGGAAATGGGATGATGTTGTAAGCTTCATAAGGGGTTTCTTCGGAGAAGGGTATGATGGTGGATACTATATAGGGGTGATTTCCTTGAATATATGACCAGGAGAAAGTAAGAAATTGGTAGAAATTTTCGCGGTTAAGAGGAAGTATTGGCTGATGATGTAGAGTTTGACTGCTGTTTTGAATAAGTTCAAGTATGATGTCATATGAATACAAATTTAGAGGAGTGATATGTGTTTTGGCGTTTTCCCAGATGTTCTGAACTGTCCTAATAAGATTATATATATTATCTGAGATGATCTTTTCTAAGTTGAGGTAAATGTTTAACTTTAAGAGTTCTTGTTGAAGCTCTATTGAAGAAATTGATGAATTTACGTACTTTGTGATGACTATTAGGTTATCTTTTATGGCTGTTAAGGTGTTGGTATTATACAAGTGGGTTCGTGTATCTTGTAATATGTCTATTCTAGTTTTGAGCTTTTGAATATCATTCATGGTGGCGGTTCCAAATAAGAACTACAGGGCTGTACCGCCTACATCTATTAGCCCTCTTTTACTTTTTCCAGGATGTGCTGAAGGCTGAGATTTTAAATGTGATAATACCCATAGATCTTTTAACAAAGTTACGAATTTCTTTTGACTTTCATCTAGTAGCAATTTTATGTAAACTAATTCTGGGGAGGAGGTATTTGTTTCCTCGGAATAAAACCTACTTTTAAACCTATCTTGTAAATAAGGTATATAAATAGATGTTAAATTATTATTTTTGCTTACTATCCTTTGTATTTGTTGGTATATTTCTTGTGAGCACCTTAGGTCTGTATTGATTTCTAGATAGGAAGCGATGAATTTGATCTGACCTATTCGTTTTGCTGTGAATCCTGGGTGTATTACATATTCTGATCTTTGGTGTTCTTTTCCCCGAGAGAAGGAAGCTGATAATAGTATTTGAAAGAACCAAATTACATGCATGATTCCTGTGAGAAGATATATGAAATTTTTTTTTGAGAAATGGTTTTTGTTTCAATCTTTTGTTGTTAAAAAAAACAAATATCTTATTACTTGGAAAATGGGCTTAACTTTTCCTATTTTGCATATTTAAAATGTCCATTTTTAATATGTTTTTATATTTATACATTGGTGTAAATGTATAAATTGTTCTCCCCTTGGGAGTTTTTTTAAAAGAAAACTAAATAAATATTCACTGCCTGTGATGCCTTGGTGGAAAACCTCTACCTCGAAAAATATTCTGTTGTAGTGGTAAATAATATTGCCTGCCACCTCTAGTTATTGTTCTTTGTTGTCTGTCCCTTAAAGCCATGGGATGAGGGGTGTTTGTGTTTCTCATTGGGAAATTTGGGACAAAGGTGTGATCCCTAGATCTGTTATCTGGTGGGGAAGGAGGTGATGTATTTCTAGGTGTGGATGGGGGGATAGGAATTGTGTCTTGAGGAGAAGGGAGTGGGAATGATGGAGGAGGTTGTAAAGGTTCTTGTGGGATAGGTGGAGGTGGTGGTGGTGGTGGTGGGTGTGGAGTTGGAATCGGATGTGCTACTTTGAAGTGATACTTTGGTGGTAAGGGAGGTGGAGGTGGACTTTGAGATGCTGAAGGCTGTAAGTGAGGTGCTGAAGGTCGAATTTGAGGTGCTGGGGATTCGTCGAAAGATAGTTTGGGAGGAATAGTAGATGGGAAGCCTTTGAAAGACATTCTCTTTGGAGGGGAGGGGGAGAAAAAGAAGTTTTTCTTTGGGCTTGGAAGGTGGGCATGGGAGGTAGGTTTTGAATGAGATTGAGATGGGGGAGTTGAGTGAGAAGTTGAAGGAAGTGGTAGATGAGAATTAGGTGAAGGAGAAGATGGTGAAGGAGGAGAAGGAGGAGAATGAGGTGGATGATGAGAAGTTTGAGGTAGGGGAGGTGAATCAGATTGAGGTGGGGAAGGAGAGTCAGACTGAGGTGGGGAAGGTGGGGGGAGGTAAGAGATTTCTCTGTGGTGATTGTAAGAAAGGTGGAAGTTGTCTCTTAAAATAGATGGTGTTTGGAATTGGTGGGGTAGGGGGAGGTGGAGGGGGTTGAATTTGAACCATATTAGGAGGGGGTTTATTAGATGGTACAAGATCACTTTTTGGTTTGGTAGTAGAAATTGGAATATTATTAGCTCTAAGTTTAGTAATTTTTATGTTGTCCCTATGCACAATAAAATTTTTAGAAATTTTTAAACATTGCAAAAGTAACTTATTGAAATGAACTAACTGTTTGACCAAGAACGGGCCGGTCCACTTCGAAAACAATTTCGGACTTTGCCCTGGTCTCTTTACGTCAATTACAAACACATAATCGCCAACCCTAATCGGAGTTGAGGTTGCCTTCTTATGTTGTTTATTCATTTGTGTTGTTGTTTCTTGTTGAAGATGGTGGCGAGCCTGGTTTCGAATGAGATTAGCTCTTTCAGCAAGAGTTTGTATATATTCGTGAATAGGTTTTTGAGGTTCAGATCCTTTTAGTAAAAGGAGAGATATAATTAGGCGAAGATCCAATGGAAGAGCCGCTTATTGTACGTGTAAGCAACAGGATGGGGGTAGCAACCGATAAAGAGTTTGTAGTGGATTAATTGCTAATTCTGAAGTGAAAGGAAAGGAATTTACCCCAGTAGTGTGGTTCCGAATTTAGTAGTGTCGCAGATTGATTTGCAATTTTAACATTTCTCTCTCTGAGAGGCCGTTTGCCTGATTCATTGGACGAACAATGTTTACTGCTTTTACACCCCATTGTTTACAAATCTCTTTGAAGAATGGTGATGTTATTTCGGGGGGCTCTGTCAGACACTAACTACTCAGGCGTCTATGTCCTGCAATATAATCTTCTAGCATGCCTGTGCCTATAATCTTAGCTGGTGTGTTGAATGAGAGGACGAAGTTCCACATATCTCGTGAGGCTGTCCTTCATCACCAATATATACTTGGCCTTAGTCTCCTTGCAGGTAGGTAGAGGGCCCAGCACATCGAGATGAAGTCTCGAGAATGGCTCTAGCGGAAGAGGGTAACTCTTTATTTCTGCAATCTTTGGCTTGTTACCTTTAACTCTCTGGCATGAGACACAAGTTGTGCAATACTCTTTCACCAGCGTATAGAGTTTTAGGAAATATGTACTTTTCCCTGATTATATACACTGTTCTCTCAATGCCACAATGTCCAGATGGAAGAGAGTCATGGTTGAATTCAATGATAGAATGTATCATTGAATCCGGTACCTGGAGTAAGAATGTGCCATCTTGTGTTGCATAATGCAAAATGTCGTCAATGAGAACATGTGGAAATGTGTCCGCGGTGGTGTCTTGCTGCTGCAGAGGTTTGTTATGAGAGATTTAAGGCTTCGCAA
>JABUQX010027175.1:32500-33521 GCA_015478945.1 Trachelipus rathkii | reverse complement strand
TATATATATATATATATATATATAAATATAATATAATTATATATATATATATATATATATATATATAAAAAATATATATATATATATATATGCAAATATTTGATAAATTCTGAAAAACAGTCGCAAATTGTATACTCATTCCCGCCAACGTTCCACTTTTCTGAACATCACAGAAAGTGTACAACAGTTTCTCTAAATTTTCGTGACGTGATTTTTTAAATAAATTTTTTTGAATATAAATTATTCTAAAAAATTTATTATAAGGCCTTTTTGTGCTTTAAATTAAAAAACATAAGTTTTTTTTAAAAATATGTCAAAAATTAAGAAAAATAATAGCTAGGAAAAGGATTAATCACGAAAATAGTAAGGTCGTATAACATTTTTAAAAAAACAAAAACCCCCCAAAAAAAGGCATCCACAAACATATCCAATCCTATTAATTCAAGAAATCTTCAAAATATTTGGATTTTCATAGGTATAAAACCATTTTCCTAATAGTGGAACGTTGGTGGGTAAATAGTTAAGACACGATTGCCACAGTCAAAATGTGAAAAGGTATATAAAGCTAGTTACTGAGGCATCTCTATTAGTAGTCGGTTATGATCGTAGGGATGCATTAATTAGAAACAAAATTAGATCCCAAAAATTGATGAAAACTTTTGTCTCAAAAGTCATTTATATTGTAGATTAAGTATTTATGTTTAAATTTAGGCTATTCTGTAACGACTAACTAAAACACTACAAAGTAAATTCTTGGGAAAAACAAATATTTGGAACTGAATTCTTTTTGAAATTACATTGAATTAATTATCGGCAAAATTTGCTGAGAAAAAAATTATTTTGTTATTCACCTTCAATCAAGATAAAAAAAGTTAAATAACATGTATTTAAAATTGTAATTCTTTTAAAATCTTTGGTACGATAAATCATGCAGTGAATGGAAAGTAAAAAAGTTTACAAATATTGTTTTTTCATTAACCCTATGAATCCCAGACTACTCAAGCTTGAACTGAGGTCAAGT
>JABUQX010027175.1:0-27500 GCA_015478945.1 Trachelipus rathkii | reverse complement strand
GTAAAGACTATAAAGTAACCAAATTAAATCTTTAAATAAAATCTAGTAAATTAACTTTTTTTGAATTTTTTCATGATTGAACATTTAAATATGAAATTACAATAGTCAAATTCAAAAAAATTAAAAACTTCTATTTATTTCAGTTTCTTCATCTTTGAAAAATTTTTGAGGACTGATGAGAAAGTTGATGGGGTGTCTCTTAGGAAGATTCACACTGGTGTTGCCAAGTGTAAACATCCTGCCTGCAAAGGGAAGAAGGGGCTTTCCTACAGCACCCAGACAAGGTCCCACCTCAAGCAGCATTACAAGCATGTAAGTTTAAATAATTATTAATTAAATAATTTAGATAAGATCACAACAACTAACTGGTGTTGCTAGTTAATTAGTTATCAAGATTTAAACACTCTTGTATAAAGTCTTGATACTTTATACAAATGTTATCAAAGAAAATTAAAAAATTTGTAATTAAAGTTTGTATTATTTTTATATACCAGATGCACAATGACCTTCTCCCTCACCTCTCTGCAGCCATTGAAGGGCTTAGCAAGCGCGGTCGCTCCAGTTCAAGGGAGAGTGAGTCTCGCAAGCGTCAGATGTCTCTGGATGAGAGCTTCAGGTCAAAGTTCAGCCAGCAGAGAGCAAGACAAGGTTACACCAGGTGAAAAAATTCAGAAACATAATATTAGTTATTTTAATTGAACTCAATTTTTTTTAAATAGGTATATGAGCGACTTAGCGTCTTCACGTTTTAAAAATATTTTTATTAAAAATTTAAAATATATTGATTTATTAACTTAATTACTTTTTCATCATTAGGTGGTTCATTCATTCAATGATGCCACTGGATTTAGCTGATGATCCTTACACGAAGGAGATGTTTTACCTCATTAATCCCGAGTTTCATCCCACCTCAAGGAGGACTTTGAGCAGGGATATTGAAAAGCTGATGCAAAAGGGGAAGACTCGACTGATAAACAACCTCTTCCACCAGAAGTGGGTGGCCACTACAGCCGACAGTTGGACCGCCCACAATAGGTCCTTCTTGGGAATGACAGTCCACTGGATTGACAGGGTCAACCTCAAAAGGTGCCATGCAACTTTGGCGGTCAGGGAGGTGAAGGTAAGAAAATTAAAAAGTTAAATTTTGTCATTTTATACCTTAGTCTCATAACCATAAGAACATATGAGGTGTAAATATTATTTAATTTACAGACTAAAACAATAAAATTATTGTCTTTAGGAAAGGCAAACTCACCAGTTACTGGGGAAACTAATCACAGAGATTCATCATGAGTTTAGCATCCACGGTAAGGTGAAGGCCACCACTACGGACAATGGCACCAACTACGTGGCAGCCTTCAACGCCTTTGGTGAGTCCAACCAGGACCAGGAGAACCTTCCTATGGACCCTGATTATCCTGACTTGGAGATTGTGGATCTCCAGGAGCTCCTGAGGGCTGAGGGTGACAACCCAAGTCTGCCGCCTCAACACCGCTGCAGGTACTTAGAATTCGCGAAAACTAGTGCTAAATGCTACTAATATATATTAATAATATTATTAAGTAATAAGTATTAACAAATAAAGATTTGTCATTTAAGATTTAACTAATAATCTTTGAATTTCTTGAATTAAATATCTTATTGTTTCAGTGCTCACACACTCAATCTGTTGGCGACAACAGATGTGAGTGATATACAGGGCTGGAGCAAGGGGGGCTCACAGTGGAGGAGGACCATAGCTAAGATCCAGGCCCTGTGGAACCTTCAGAACAGGGCCCCAGTGGTGGCCAACCAGATCAAGATTGTCGCCAAAAGAAAACTGAAGACTCCTGTGGTGACAAGGTAGTAGTAGTTACTATTAAAAAAAGAAATTTAGCGTAAGAAATTGTTGCCGATTAATTATAGACAAGTTCATTTTATAAGTTTTTGATATTTTATATAAAGTTATATTTATTTCTGCAGATGGAACTCCCTATATGATAGTGTGATGGTCCTTCTGGAGGTTTTAAGGGTCGAAAACCAAATGGATGCCATAAACACCATCCTCATCAAGCAGCCCAAGGGAGGTTCCCCTCTCACAGAGGTAGACGTCGAGGTAAATATAAAGTATTTTTAAAGTAGCAATTGCTCTTTTAATATTTTTATTTATAATTTAATAAATTTATTAAATTATAAATCTCCTCACAAACCCAAACCCCCTCCATTAATCCCTGTTCTGTACCTGTACCATCGCTCTTGCTTGCCCAACACTCATATCGCTACTTCGTAAACAATCTCTAACTGAATATATCCACCTTTTTTTCCGGTCGTCCGACAGGCAAAACACTCTCACATGTGCTCTTATACACTTTCTTAACCAATATGGTGTTCTCCACCTTCTCCACATGTCCAAACCATCTTACAAAATCCTCATCAAATTTGGCAGTCTTTTCCCTTACCCGCAAGACACGCTTCCATGATAAACTCGTTCCTCATCTTATCCAATCTCCTAACTGCCAAGAACGCCCTCAGATTGTCCATCTGTACAACCCTCACTCTTGATCTATTCGCCCTATTCCATACAGATACCTCGCTCTCGTGCTCCCGTATTTTTATTAATAATCAATTATGCTTACGTAACTAAGCAATATATTAATTTTCACTCTTTCAGGTCATGAACGAGTACACATTGGTCATGCAGCCTGTGGCGCAGTGTCTTGATATGCTTCAGGGGGAGAAAAGGGCATACATGGGCACCCTCCTACCCCAACTTTGGTTGATGAAGACCAGCCTTGAGGAGAAGAGTGAAAATATTCATCTTGTGTATGCAAGGCCACTAGTACAGGCCCTCCTCAGTGGCTATGAAAAGAGGTTTGGCCACCTCTTTCAGAATAGGGATCTCCTTATGGCCACTGCCCTTCACCCCTCCTTCACCCTTAAGGCCCTAGAAAGCATTGCACCTGACATGGTGGAGGAGATCGGGGACAGGATTACCCGGAAGATAGGGGACTCCATCAAACCCACTGAGAAACAGCAGCAGCGTCAGCTTGGCCAGCCAACAGAAAAAGAACCCCACAATTCAGACGCACTCCTATTCAGTAAATTGTTTTCTAGAGTATTGGTACGCAGAGCAAGCCAGCAACAGGATGTGGAAATCGTCATACGAAAGTCCATGGAGGAGTGGGTGCCCTCTCAAGAAGATCCGAGCTGTTCCTGTTTCCCCAACCAGCATAGGGAGATATGGATAGATCTATTTATAAAATATAATACCCCCATTCCTAGTTCAGCAGCTGTGGAGAGGTGCTTCAGCGCGGGTGGGGACATCCTCAGGGCCAAGAGATCGTCCTTGAAGGAGGAAAGGTTTGAGGACCTTCTTTTCCTCAAAGGAAATATGGACCTCCTGCAGGAAGTGATTAGCCAGGAGGACATGGAGGAGGAAGAGGACCTATAGCTATGAAAGTATTTAACTATTTATGTAGTTAACATTTAATAAAAAAATTAAATAAATCTGTTTTACTATCTTATAAAAGGTTTAAAATGTAAAGGCATGCTTTCGTTATCGCGCAAAAGTTTACTTTGTAATTTAACGGTATCGCCGTAGGATAGCCGAATAGCCGCATAGTTAATGCCGCACTGAGGTTTTCAAAAATGCAGTCGGATAGCCGACGACGCACTAGTTAGGTGGCAAAGCCGAATAGCCGATGACGGACCTCGAAAAATTATAGCCGCGCCCAGCTCTGTCCATAACCCTGAAACGAAGCGTCATACAACATAGCTTATTTAACAATAAATGTTCCTTATCGTTTTGCTCTGTCCAGCTCTCCGAGTTTGTTCGCAGAGCGTTTTGAATCACCCTGTATATATATATATTATAATATATATAATATAATATATATATATATATTTATATATATATATTATTATTTATATATTTATTATATATAATATACTATATAATATATTATATATATATAATATATATATAGATATATATATGTATATATATATATATAATATATATATAATTATTATAATATATATATATATATAATATATACTAATATATAACTAATTAATATATATATATATATATGTATTATAATATATATATATATATATATATATAATATATTTATTATATAATTTTATAATTATTTAAATATATTATATATATATATATATATATATATAATATATATATATATATATATATATATAATATATATATTTATATATATATTATATATATATATATATATATATGTATATATATATATATATATATATATATATATATATATATATATATATATATATATATATATATATATATTATATTTTTATGTATATATTATATATATATATATATATATATATATATTATTCTGATCCCACTTCTAATCTCGGATGATAAAAATTTGTTTTAAGGGAGAATATTGAGTTTCTTTAGAGATTTTTACACTCACTTTAATACTAAGTTCACACTAAATTCAAAATTCCACCAGGATAAAATACTCACATTTTCATCTCTTCTCACTCTTCAGGATATTTCCCAACAAATAAAAGGTTACGGTGTTGGCACGGCTAAATTATGCTAAATTTTAATTAAATAAATTGAAAGCGCAAGTTAATTATTATTTTGTAAATTTTATAAGAAAAAATTATCAGGATTTTTTTCCTTACCTACTGAAATACTGAATTTTAGAAATATGACAATTTCAAATTTCATTTCAAGTACTTTAGAAAGAATATTTTTCTCTATTTAAAACTA
Source organism: Trachelipus rathkii (assembly GCA_015478945.1). NCBI lineage: Eukaryota > Metazoa > Arthropoda > Malacostraca > Isopoda > Trachelipodidae > Trachelipus > Trachelipus rathkii. The sequence goes on along the minus strand of JABUQX010027175.1, from coordinate 22,750 downwards.
ATTTTAAAAAATAGTTGAAAAAGATGTTATAAACTTCCTAATTTTCTAGTGGGATTTTATTTCATTATCGTTTGATATGAAGAAATTTTGAATCTAGAAACAAATTGCAAACATTTCAAGCGTCATCTGAACAGGGGATAAGAATTGAAACGTGAAATAAAAGTTATACTTTGCTTGTGAGATGTAATGTGCTGGAGAGACGTTTTTAATTGTAGGGAAGGTAAGAATTATTTTAGTTATGCATCAATTTCAAATTATGATATAAAATTATAAGAATGCAAAGTTATATATTATAAGCTCATCTAAAGTATTTAGGCGATACATTCTTTGTTCTTGGCTGCAACATTGCCTCAATAATTGTTTATAACAATCTTTCTCATTGATTTCCTATTTGTAAGCAACATTGGATATACCTTTTCATAATCTAGTTTTATGGTGATATCAGATTCAATTGCAAGAACACCCATGTAGCTACACAATCTTGAGTTAATGATATTCGAATATAGTTGTTTATCCTTTATGGAACGAAGAATAATCTTTATGGAAAGCTTTAGTAACTATAGTAGGTAAATAAATTTTTAAAGCAAATACAAAATAGAGTACAAGCTCACAATGTGTTTGGGATTTAATCAATCTCCAAATTTGCGAAAGGAATTAATCCCCTATGACGTTATCTTCTTGAACCAAAAGAAAACTTTAAAAATGTATACATTCTGTTGTAAAAATGATGCCATTTCTTGATTTCAGGACTAACATTTTTAAAGTTTGAGATAAATTAAAATGGCTCAGGGAATTTCTCGTAAGATGCAGTTCTCTTTTCCAATTCCATGACTGGTTTGTCTATAATTGTATATACTTGTAAGAGATTTTAGGAGTATCATTTTCAGATATACGTCCATCCTTAGTTTCGTAAACTAAATTTTATCAAAGAACCTTTTCAGTTAGTTTCTGTTGTGTTTTATTATATTCTAACTAACGTTATCTTGGTCTAGGAGGGTACAAGAAGATACTTATTTTTCACCCATAGCCCTATAAATTTTACCTCTTCATCTCATCAAGAAACCTATAAGTAAAGATATTTAGAAGTCAGCTACAGCATTTACTCTGATTGTATTTGTTTGATACCTGCTTCAAATCCCTTAAGGATATTTTCCCACATATCAGACAAAGGAAGTTTCAAGGTTACAAATCTTTTTGATTATTCCTGTAGCTTTGCATTTAACAATAGGTTTCTCATTTTCATTTTGCTTGTTTTAGAGCAATGCATTTTTTATCACTTTCCAGTCTTTGTTTAATTAAACTTCTGAAGGCTTTTATACAAGCGGAGAAGCCTTTTTGGGTCAGAGATTTAGCATTCAAATTGCCTGAGATGAGAAATGATTTTAAATGACTCCATCTTCCAGGGGATCCTGAACATTTTATACATACGTTGAAGGAGGCCAAAAAATAAGTAGCTTGAGTGAAACAAGCTGTAGCACATGAACCGATTAAATTGAGATTGTGAGTCGAGCAACGAGTATGGTAGACTAAAGGATTTACTTGATTGATTCTCGCTTGCAAACCTATATAAATTTCTGACATATTTGGAGCATTATCATAGTTCTGACTTTTGACCGCGACAATTATTAATGCCAAGTCCATATCTTGGATTTTTAAAAAAATTCTATGACACGCTTTTCAGATCCAACTTGATTAACATAACGAAGAATGAAATAAAGCTAATCGTTGTGCTACATATCTGAATTTTAATTTATAATAATTAAAAATAAATTATATGCAACAACTTGGCTGATAATTCTGTTAACAACTGTCTGTCTCATTATCTTTATTAATTCTTCATAAGTCCAAAAGGAAAAATGAGCTTCTTTCTTTTCCTTTGTTACAAAACAGTGCAATATGGATTGAAAAAATGGATCCATAATTTTGCAATTAATTCTAAGCACATTCTAAAGTTACCATTTCTTACAGAACTAAAAACTTCAACACTATCATAGAATGACACTCCTCGTAATGATAGTTTTTTTTAAATGAATTCGACAATTCTTTGTATTAAATTTTGCCTATAGTTTACTACTGTTTCCATCTGTGCAGCTAATTTATTTTCAATTATACACAGAAAACCATTCCTATTTTTAAACAGGATGACACAATTCCAGTTCCCCCCAAAAAATTCAAATACTATATAGCGATTAAGTCAGGATGTTTCAGATTTATGAAACCATGGGGAACTGCCATTCAAATACATCTCCAAATAAAGTTTAAGGTGCAAAAATAATAAATAACTCTTTGAACATTATAAAAAATTACGATTTACGATGTTCTGGTTCATTTTATCATCACCTATTAGCACTGATTCTATAGCATAGCATTCTAAAGTAGTATAAGCTTGACTAAAAGAAGTGAATGAGTAGTATAGGGTGGTAAACCAGCAGCGAAAATGTTGCAACCGGATTTTGCAATTGTTGCAAAGCATCATTTTGAAACATCCGGTTTTTCAAGCTTGACGTGTCAAGGCTAGGGTTTTCAAGGTCGGTGAGACCGAATTTAAGGTCTGGAAGACCGTTTTCTGAGGTTTTGAATCTGAACTCAACGGTTTAACTACCCAAAAGAGGGCAAGGGGCTTTTTTGTTCCTGGAAGGTTTTAACTGATCAATAGATCATTTTTGATGATTCTAATCGATTTATCGATGCTTTTACCCTATATCGATGTTTAAATCGTCTTTATACGCTCTTTGGTTTACTTTTTACATTGAAAAATATAATCGATAGAAAATCAATATAATTATTTAAAATTCCGTCGATATATCGTTGTAGTTACTGGCAAAATTCGTCGTGTGCCAACCTTGAGACCGAGTCGTGAAATACATTAACTTTTTCTTTGTATATAAATCTATACGGGTAAGATTTATCGTATCGTTTTAAAATTTGGGGGAGCGCTATATGGTGACGTAACCTCGTCGTGTTCGTGCGGCCCCCCTCGGAGATGGTATTGCTCCCTAAAAAATATGAAATGTTCGTAGGAGGTTGAAATTTGAAGAAAAGATTCGGAACCGGAGCCGGAGTGAGATTTGGATCCGGATTCGTATCTGAAGTTGGCTCCGGTGCTGGCTCCGATGCGGTGACGAATTTGTAAATATTTCGTAAAGGGTGTCTGAGGGGAGGGGGGTCCCCAGTAGAAATGGACGAAAGGCATAAAAGACGTGGATAAAGGAACCGGAGTCGGAGTAAGAGAAGAAAGGAGTCGGAGAAGGAGAATGAGTCAGAGGATTCGGGAGTTGACAACGGCACCGGTGCTGGATCCGGTGAGGTGTTGAATTAAGAAATATTCGTTTAGTCCCATATTGGTATCAAAATATATGTTTATAAGGACGAAGAACTCGAATATGAGAGTTGTAAGTTAGTAAAGGGTGTCTAGGGAACCCCAGAAGGGGGTTCAAAAGTAAAAATGCACGGAGCGCAAAACAGAAGAAGATAGAGGAAGAAAGAAGTAAGAAAGAAGGAAGAAGGAGGAAGGAGGGAGGAAGGAGACTTAGAATGAGAAGGAATTGGTACAAACACTGGTGCTGGAGCCGGTGCGGTGCGGTGCTGAGTTAGTAAACATTCGTTTAGCCTCAGACTGACATTTTTATTTTGAAAGCTCATTTTCTTTTTATAAGAGTCAACTAAAATATATTGTTTGCTATTTTATTTTATAAGTTTCATTTTACATTTATTCTTTGTGTTTAATTTTTGTTTTCAATTTAAATTTTTTAATTTATTTTCAAATTTTTATTATTTTTTATTTATTTTTTAATTTATTTTCATTTTATTTGTTTAAAACATTTTGTTTTTAATAAAAAATGTTATGCTTTTCATGTTTATAACTTAAAATATTTGCGTATCTACACACCCTAAAACAGTAAATCAGTAAATCAGTAAATCAAACCACCATCCTTTAGCACCCTCCTGTCCAACCGTGATCTATTGATCTATTGATCTATTAATTAAGTCATATTTTTTACCAAAATTTTTATGTTTTACATACCCTAAAGCAGTAAATCAGTAAATAAAACCACCCTCCCAAGCACCCTCCTGCTCATCTGTGATCATTTGATCTATTGCTCTATTGATTAATGTAATTTTTTTACCAAAATTTTATGTTTTACATACCCTTAAGCAGTAAATTAGTAAATCAAACCACCCTCCCCAGCACCCTCCTGCCCATCTGTGATTTATTGATCTATGATCTATTGATTCAAGTCATATTTTTTGTATAACATGACACAAAACTTTTATTCTATTTATGTTTAAAACGTAAAAAATTGTACTTTTACATACCCTAAAGCAGTATATCAGTAAATCAGTAAATCAAACCACCCACCCCACCCCACCATCCCCAACCAACCTATGATCTATTGATCTATTGATCTATTGATCTATTGATTCAAGTCATATTTTGTATAAGATAACACAAAACTTTTATTTATTTTTTTTGTTTTGTTTAAATCATTTTTGTTTTTACTAAATTTTTTAATCTTTTCATATTTATAACTTAATTAAAAACTTTTACTTTTACATACCCTAAAGCAGTAAATCAGTAAATCAAACCATCCCACCCCACCCTTCTTCTCCCTCTGTTCGCCTTCCCATGATCTATTGATCTATTGATCTATTGTTTTATATCACATTTCGAGTATCATTTCTGTTAAACATAACATAAAATCAAGTTCTTTATACACTGACCAACGAATGTATGCTAACGTAACAAAGTTTTCACATTAATAAAACTAACATAGCTACACCTGAACTAAGAACATAATGTATAACGACAAACCTAACATACCTTAAGCACGAATAAACTGTTAACATTAACTATTGTCCACACTTATCAAGAGTATAGTAACTAACATAGCATACAAAAACGTAACCTATTCACACTTTGTCAAGCATATCTCTCACATATCAATGTTCATTTTACATTAACATGGTAATATTTAACAAAAACTTACCTTAACCTTGTTTATATATTATATTGTTCAACGAATATATGCTAATGTAACAAACTTCTTACATTAAAAAAAGCTTACATAGCATCACCTGATCTAAGAATATAATGCACAACGACAAACCTAACACACTTTAAGCAAGAATAAACTGCTAACATTAACAGAGTTTCATACTTAACAACAGTAAAGTAACTAACATAGCATACAAAAACGTAACCTATTCACACTTTGTGAAGCATATCTCTAACATATCAATGTTAATTTTACATTAACATGATAACATTTTAATAAAAATTTGTTAAAACATTGTCTAATTATCATACTGATCAACGAATATATGCTACCGTAACAAAGTTTTAACATTAATAAATCTTACATAGCATCACCTGAACTAAGAATATAATATACAACGACAAACCTAACACATCTTACGCACGAATAAACTACTAACATTAACAAAGTTCCATACTTAACAACAGTAAAGTAACAAACAAAGCGTACAAATCGTAACCAAATCATACATTTTTCAAGCATATCTCTAACATATCAATTTTAATTTCACATTAAAATGGTAATACTTAACAAAAACTTATCATAACCCTGTCTAATTATCATACAGACCAACGAATATATGCTAACGTAACAATGTTTTTTACAATAACATAGTAATATTTAGCAAAAATTCATCATAACCAAACTTAACTATCATAACCCACCAACGAATAATTGCAAACATAACAAAGTTTTACCCAAACATAACATAAAAATAACATAGTTTTAACCAAACATAACATAAAAATAAGTTCTTTGAACAAAATATCATAGTAAAGTTTAATAGTTTAATAGTTTAATAGTTTTCTCATTAATACATTTAAATTAAATCTTACATAGCATCACCTGAACTAAGAATATAATGTACAACAACAAATCTAACACACCTTAAGCACGAATAAACTACTAACATTAACAAAGTTCCATACTTAACAACAGTAAAGTGACTAACACAGCGTACAAATCGTAACCAATTCATACATTTTTCAAGCATATCTCTAACATATCAATGTTAATTTCACATTAAAATGGTAATATTTAAGAAAAACTTATCATAACCCTGTCTAATTATCATACAGACCAACGAATATAGGCTAACGTAACAAAGTTTTTTACAATAACATAGTAATATTTAACAAAAATTCATCATAACCCCCCCCAACGAATAATTGCAAACATAACAAAGGTTTACTCAAACATAACATAAAAATAACATAGTTTTAACCAAACATAACATAAAAATAAGTTCTTTGAATAAAATATCATAGTAAAGTTTAATAGTTTACTGATTTTAAAGCAGTATACCAAACCACTCGTCCCTCTACTCCCTTCCCCACCCAGCCTTCCATGATCTATTGATCTATTAATCTAATAATCTATTCATTCAAGTCATTTTTCGAGTATCATTTTGGATAAACATAATATAAAGATAAGTTCTTTTTATTTAATGACCAACGAATATATGCTAACGTAAACTTTTACCGTCAATAAAGCTAACATATAACCTGAACTAAGAATATAATGTTCAACGACAAACCTAACATACCTTACGCACGAATAAACAGCCACTATTAACAAAGATCCATACTTAACAACAGTAAAGTAACTAACATTGCATACAAAACGTAATATGTTGAGTTTTATATGTCATGTTAGCTACTTTACCTTTGATAAGTTTGGAACTTTGTGATTGTTAGTAGATTATTCATACGTGAGGTATGTTAGGTTTGTCGTTGTGCATTATATTCTTAGTTCAAATTATAATATGTTACCTTTATTGATGTGAAAACTTTGTTACCTTAGCATATGCTCATTGGTCTGTATGAAAATTAGGTAAGGTTATGATATATTTTTGTTAAATATTACTATCTTAAGGTAAAAAAACAGTGATATGTTACAGGTATGTTTGAAAATGTGCGAATAGGTTACGTTCTGCATGCAATGTCAATTATTTTACTGTTGCAAAGTATGGGTCTGTATTAATGTTGGCTGTTTATTCGTGCTTTAGGTATGTTAGGTTTGTCGTTGTTCATTATATTCTTAGTTCAGGTTATGATATGTTAGGTTTATTGATGTTAAAACTTTGTTACGTTAGCATATATTTGTTGGTCAGTATATAAAGAGCTTATTTTTATGTTAAATTTATCCAAAATGATACTCGAAATATGACTTGAATCAATAGATCAATAGATCAATAGATCAAGGAAGGGTGGGTAGTGAGGGGAATGAAGCAACGGGTGGTTTGATTTACTGATTTATTGATTTGCTGCTTTAAATTCAGTAAATTATTACACTTGACTATGATATTTTGTTCAAAGAACTTATTTTTTTGTTATATTTGGTTAAAACTTTGTTATTTTTATGGAATGTTTTGAAAAAACCTTTGTTATGTTTTCGATTATTCGTTAGGGGGTTATGATAGTTAAGTAAGGTTATAATGAATTTTTTTAAATATTACTATGTTAATGTAAAAAAAACTTTGTTACGTTAGCATATATTCGTTGGTCTGTATGATAATTAAACAGGGTTATGATAAATGTTTGTTGAATATTACCATGTTAATGTGAAATTAACATTGATATGTTAGAGATATGCTTGAAAAAAGTATGAAAAAGTTACGTTTTGTACGATATTTTAGTTACTTTACTGTTGGGTATGGAACTTTGTTAATGTTAGTAGTTTACTTGTGCGTAAGGTGTGTTTGTCGTTTTACATTATATTCATAGTTTGGGTGATGCTATGTAAGCTTTATTAATGTGAAAACTTTTTTACGCTAGCATATATTCGTTAATCAGTATGATAATTAGAAAAGCTTATGATAAATTTTTTTTTAATAATACCATGTTAATGTAAAATTAACATTGATATGTTACAAATATGCTTCACAAAGTGTGAATAGGTTACGTTTTTGTATGCTATGTTAGTTACTTTACCGTTGTTAAGTATGAAACTTTGATAATGTTAGCAGTTTATTCTTGCTTAAGGTGTGTTTGGTTTGTCGTTGCGCATTATATTCTTAGTTCAGGTGATGCAATGTAAACTTTATTAATGTAAACACTTTTGTTACTTTAGCATATATTCGTTGATCTGTATGATAATTAGACAAGGTTATGATAAATTTTTGTTAAATATTACAATGTTAATGTAAAATTAACATTGATTTGTCAGAGATATGCTTGACAAAGTGTGAATAGGTTACGTTTTTATATGTTATGTTAATAAATTTACTATTAACAAGTGTATAACTTTGTTAATGTTTGTCGTTGTACATTATATTCTTAGTTCAGATGATGCTATGTTAGCTTTATTAATGTGAAAACTTGTTAAGTTAGCATATATTCGTTGGTCAGTGTGTAAAGAACTTGATTTTATGTTATGTTTATCCGAAATTATACTAGAAATGTAATATGAAACAATAGATTAATAGATCAATAAATCATGGGAAGGTGGACAGAAGGGGAGGAGGGTAGGTTGGGATAATTTGATTTACTGATTTACTGTATTACTGCTTTAGGGTATGTAAAAGTACAAGTTTTTACGTTATAAACATAAAAAGAATAAAAGTTTTGTGTCATGTTATACAAAAAAATATGACTTGAGTCAATAGATCAATAGATCAATAGAACAATAGATCATATATTGGCAGGACTGTTCTAGGAAGGGTGGTTCGATTTACTGATTTACTGATTTACTTCTTTATGGTGTTTAAAAACGCAAATAAAATCAATGAACGCAAATGAATCAATAGATCAATAGATCAGTAGATCACGGATGGACAGGAGAGTGCTGGGGAGTGTGGTTTGATTTTCTGATTTACAGATTTACTGCCTTAGGGTATGTAAAACATAAAAATTTTGGTAAAAAATATGACTTTAATCAATAGATCACGGTATTGCAAGAGGGTGAGGGGGGAGGGTGGCTTGATTTACTGATTTACTGCTTTAGGGTGTGTAAAAATGCAAATTTTTAAAGTTATAAACAAGAAAAGCATAAATTTTTTTATTAAAAACAAAATCTTTTAAGCAAATAAAACAAAAATAATTAAAAAAATAAATAAAAAATAATAAAAATTTGAAAATAGATTAAAAAATTTAAATTGAAAACAAAAATTAAAAGCAAAGAATAAATGTAAAATGAAACATAAAATAAAATAGCAAACAATATATTTTAGTTGACGTTTATAAAATGAAAACGAGTTTTCAAAATAGAAATGTCAGTCTGAGGCTAAACGAATGTTTACTAACTCAGCACCGCACCTGCTCCAGTACCGGTCTCGGTACCAATTCTGTCTCCATCTCAGTCTCCTTTCTAAATCCTTCCTCCTTCTTCCTTCTTCCTTCCTCAATCTTCTTCTGTTTTTCGCTCCGTGCATTTCTACTTTGGAAACCACCTCCGGGAGGTCCCTAGACACCCTTTGCGGACTTACTACTCTCATATTTGAGTTCTACGATCTTAAAAACATATATTTTGATACCAATATGGGACTAAACAAATATTTCTTAATTCAGCATAGCACCGGCTTCATCACCGGTGCCGTTGTCAACTCCCAAATCCTCTGACTCCAACTCCTTCTCTGACTCCTTTCTTCTCTGACTCCGACTCCGACTCCTTTCTCCACGTCTCTTATGCATTTTGTCCATTTCTACTGGGGAGCACACTCCGGGGGGTCTCCAAACACTCTTTACTAACTTATAACCCTCATATTCGAGATCTATATATATATATATATATATATATATATATATATATATATTATAATATATATATATATATATTATAATATATATATATATATAATATTATTAGGTATATATATATATATATATATATATATATATATTATATATATATATATATTATATATTATTTATATATATATATTATATATATATATATATATATATATATAATATAAATTTATATATATATGATATATATATAATATATATATATATATATATATATATTATATATATATATATATTATATATATATATATTTAAAGTGTAAATAAAGAAAGAACCATTTTATGGGAAGGTAAAGAATTTTACTGCCTTCCTTTCTTCTTTTATGGATTGAACCACCGCATGTTGTGAATGAGGACAATATAAGCGGTGCATTTACGACTGAGCTATCACCCAACCCAAAAAAGTTGGGACAATTATAAAGCAAACGAGCTCCCTTCAAGGCGACATCACCAGGTGCCCAGCCAGTCCTATCCCTCGTTCTTTTATATTGTAGATGCTAAATATTTGCATAGTTTATTAATCGCAATTGAACATAAGAGGTAAATAAAGGAAGGAACATTTTATGGGAAGGTGAAGAATATACTGCCTTTCTCTCGGATTGAACCACCGCATGTTGCGAATGTAATACAATATACCCGGTGCTTTAAGACTGAGCTATAACCCAAACAAACAAAGTTGGGTTCAATGAACTTTTAAAGCAACCGAGCCCCTTTCAAGGCGACATCACCCAGGTGTCGCTGCCTGTCCTATCCCTCGTTCTTATATTGTAGATGTTAAATTAATTAATTATTAATCCCAATTATATAAGATGTAAATATAAAGAAAGAACATTTTATGTGAAGGTAAGAATTTACTAGCCTTTCTCTGGGATGGAACCACCGCGATGTTGCGAATGAGGACAATATACCCGGTGCCGATTAATATTCAATATTTAACATATATAATATATATATATATATATTATATATATAATATAATATATTATATATATATATATATTATATTATATATATAATATAATATATATATATATATATATATATATATATATAGTATTAGGACAGTTTGAAATCTTACACGGATATCTCAAAAAGTATTAGAGGTATAGATTTCAAACTGGTAAATGTTCTATTTGTATGTGTTTTGTTAAGCTCGTTTACAAGGGAAATGTTTCCAAGTCTCTAGCGATGTATATTGCGCGGGTTAGCTCCCCTCTTAAAGCGTAGCCGCTACGCCCTTGTTACGTGTTCAGAGCGTGCGAAGATTAGGCCTAAATTGAGTTAGGTTCAACCGAACACCTGAGCGACAGACAGACAGACCCACGGTCTGTCTGTCTGTGTTATTATTATTATTATTATTTATTATTATTTTATTATTATTATTATTTTATTATTATTATTATTACGTCGAAAAAAATTGAATCCATCGTAGAAGGATTCAATTTTTGAGCCTCCTCGTGTTCAGCCTCCGACTCCGGTTCCGGCTCAGCCTCCTATTCAGCACCGCACTGCCCCGCACTGGCCTGCTCCGCTGCGAGTCAGGTTCCAAATCCGTCCCATCCTGACTCTGATTCCGACTCCCTATATATATATATATATATATATATATATATATATATATATATATATATATATATATATAATATATATAATATATATATATATATTATATAATATTATAATATATATATATATATATATATATATATATATATATATATATATATATAATATATATATATATATATTATATATATATATATATATATATATATATATATATATATATATATATTAATATATATATATTAATATATATATATATATATATAATATATATATATATATATATATATATATATAATATTTATATATATATATATATATATAAATATATATATATATAAGTATATATATATATATATATATATATATATTATATATCATATATATATATATATATATATATATATGATTATATATATATATATATATATATATATATATATATATAGGTGAAATAAACGAGAGGAGCCTATCGATTCTTGAAGGGAATCGATTTTTAAGCTCCGTTTCCGGCTCGGTATATGGCTCCGATATATATCTACAATGGTTAGAGTTATCATATAAGGTTAAACTTGGAGGGGTGTTAGATGGTGACCTAACCTCGTCGTAGAAGAGGTTACGTCCCCGTGCGCAACCATAAGGTGGTCCCCACCCCCCTAAAAAATGAAGTGTTCGTATAAGGCTGAAATTTGGTGAGATGATTCAGAGTTGAATTTCTAGAAAGAGTTGTATTGGAATCTGAGGAGTTGGCTCCGGCACCGGTTGCTGGAGCCGCTGCGGTGTTTGCCGAGTTAATACACATTCGTATAACAACATATATTGGTGTCTAATATAGGTTATCGAGACCGTAGAGCTCGAATATGAGTGTTATAAGTCCGTATATGGTGTCTAGAACCCCCCAAATCGGGGGTCACAACTGGAAAAAAGCACAAGAGCGCAAAACAGAGGACGAAGGAGGAACGAAGAGGGAAGAAGAATGAATAAAGAAGGAATGAGTGGAGATGGAGTCTGACTCAGAGAAGTAGGAGTTGACAGATGCACCGGTGCTGGCTCCGGTGCGGTGCCGAGATATTAAATATTAATGTAATGGTACAATTTTGGTATCTTTATATATGTTATTGAACTCATATATTCGAATTATAGATAGTCAAAACGTTTAAAGCGGTGTCTGGAGGAAACAGTGTGGGGAGGGTACCCTCTAGAAATGAACAGAATGCTTAGAAGAAAGATGGAGAAAGGATCGGATTCGATATGCTGAGTAGAAAAGAGTTGGAATCAATATAGGGTTTTAAATATCCGTACACACCCTAAGTGGGGTCTCCGGCCCCCAAACCGAAATATTGACATACAACGACGAAACATGGTATACATCTTTCTTATGATGTATCCTCGATACAGAAAAGAAAAAAAATAAATAAAAATTAAAAATAAAAAAAAATTTAAAAAAATTGAAATTTTTTTTAAAAGAATAAAAAAAATTTAAAAAAAATTTTAAAAATAAAAAAAATTTTAAATTTAAAAAAAAAAATAAATAAAAAAAATTAAAAAAAATTAAAAAAAATTTAAAATCTAAATTTTTTTTTTTAAAATTAAACATTTTTTTTTTTTTTTAAAGTTTATTACTTAAAAAAAATACGTTTTTATATAAATCAAACCAGCTCCCAGAGCCTCCAGAGCCCCCAGAGCCTCCAGAGCCTCCAGAGCCTCCAGAGCCTCCAGAGCCTCCCCAGCCTCCCCACCCTAGCCTCACAACCCTCCCCACCTATGATCTATTGATCCATTGATCTATCGAGCTACTGATCTATTGAGTTAAGTCATATTTTGAGTATCATTTTGAAAAAAAAAATAGCATAAAAAATAAGTTCTTTTTATACTAACCAACGAATATATGTTAATGCGACAAAGTTTCATAATCTGAACTAAGAATATAATATACAACAACAAACCTAACACGCATTAAGCACGGAATAAACTGTTTAACATTAACAAAGTACCGATAGGGTGTGTGGTGGGAGACTAGAGCGGATGGTAGAGAGTAGAAGGTAATCATTGAGGCTGTGGCGATGAGACGGTAGACGCGTGAGCTGGCGACGAGCTGGGTTGCTGAACAGAGTGCGAGGTGTGGGTGATTGGTGACGTGTTGAGAGATGGGATGGATTGGAGAGGTTAGTTGTGACAAAATTTTAATCATAACTTGTCAATTATCGATACTGATCAATAATAAGTGCTAATGCGTAACAAAGTTTCCACATCAATAATGCTAACATGTCATAATCTGAACTAAGAATGTAATGTGCATCGACAAACCTAATACGCATTAAGCACGAATAAACTGCTAACATTAACAAAATTCCATACTTAACAACAGTAAGTAACTAACATGAGCGCCAGAACGTATGCCCTACTTGCACTTTTTCTAAAGCTTAGTGAGTCATTTGAGTGTATTTACGTTAACATAGTAATCTTAGTGAACAGAGATAGATTTAGTCGATGAGTATGCTGTTAGGTGGAGATCTATTAATCATAGTGAGCAATGAATATACGCTAATGCAACAAAGTTTCCATACCAATAAAGCAAATATAACATCATCTGAACTAAGAATATAATGTACAAAGCCAAAACCTAACATACCTAATGCGCGAATAAAACTGCTAACATTAACAAGAGTTCCATACTTAGTAACAGCAAAGTAACATACCTTGAGCGCAGAACGTAATCTGTTCACCACTTTCTCAAACATGTCTCTAACATATCAAGGGTATTTTACCTTAACATAGTAACATTTAACAAAAATTTATCATAGCCTAACATAATTATCATACTGACCAACGAATATATATGCTAAGGCAACAAAGTTTTCACATCAAAAAAGCTAACATAGCATCATCTGAACTAAGAATATATTCCACAATGACAAACCTAACATATCTTAAACATGAATAAACTGTTAAAAATAACAAAGTTCCACACATAACAACAGTAAAGTAACTAACATAGCAAACAAAAAACGTAATCTATTCACCACTTTCTCAAACATATCTCTATCCTAACGTAACAAAGTTTATTACATTACCATAGTAACATTTAACAAAAATTTATCATAGCCTAACCTAATTATCATACCGACCAACGAATATATATGCTAAGGTGACAATGTTTTCACATCAATAAAGCTTAGATAGCTTCACCTGAACTAAGAATATATTCCACAATGACAAACCTAACACACCTTAAACAGAATAAACTGTTAACGTTAACAAAGTTCCATACGTAAAAACAGTAAAGTAACTAACATTAAGCGCAGAACGTAACCTACTCACACTTTTCTAACCTATCATGGATATTTAATTAACTTAGTAATATTTAACAAATTTTTATCATGACCTTGTCTAATTGTCATACGGATCAACGAATATGCTAACGTAACAAAGTTTTCATATCAATAAAGCAAGCATAGCATCACCTAAACTATGAATATAATGTACAATGACAAAACGTAACATACCTTACGTTCGTATAAACGGCTAGCAATAACAAAGATTCATACTTAACAGCAGTAAATAACTAACAATGCATACAGAAACGAATAGTACGAGGCTGATGAGATAAATATTCGTTTAACGAATGAGTGATAGCATTGTTTGTTATTTATTTATTTATTTATTTTATTTATTTTTATATTCATTTTCTTTAAAATTTTTTGTTTTTAAAAAACTTTTATTTATTTTAATTTCATTTCTTAAACTTTTTGTTTTTAAAAATTTTTATTTATTTTTAATTTATTTCTTTAAAACGTTTGTTTTTAAAAAACTTACAAAATTTTATCGTTTTAATTTTTATTTCTTAAAATTTTTTTTTTAAACTTCTTATTTGTAATTTTATGTCGTAATATATCTATTTTGTTTGTTGTGTTACTAAATTTTATTCTTTTTTATGTTTAAACGTAAAAATTTACATTTTTACATAAACTTAAAGCTGTAAATCAGGGAATCAGTAAATCACTCCATCCCTCCCATCCCCCTCCCTGCCCCCAACCCTGATCGTAGTGAGTATTTATCTATGATCTATTGACTCAGGTCATATTTTTACTAAATTTCGGATAAACATAGCATTAAAATATGTTCTTTTTATACTAACTCAAATATATGCTGACATAACAAAGTTTTCGCATCAATAAGCTAACATAACATAACTGATTTATAGGTATAGTGTAGTCTATGAGTGTGGGTGTGAGTATTCATGGTTCAAGTATCGCTATGTAGCATTATCCTTATATAGCACGAATACATTGCAACATTAAAAAATACCATACTTAAATTACAATCTATATAATATATAATCACGACATATATAATAATATATATAGATATATATATAAATTATAATATAATATATATATTATATATATATATTATATTATATATATATATATATAATTTATATATATTAAATATATATATAATAAATATATATATATATATATATATATATATATATATAATAATATTGTGTTAGTGTATTAGTGGTGGTGGTGATGGTGATGGTGATGGTGATGGTGGTGGTGTTTATATATATATATACATATTATATATATATATATATAAAATAATATTTATTTATATTTTTAAATTAATTTATTTGTTTTATTGCAATGTTATAGTATATATATATATATAAAATATATATATTATATATATGGTGTATTTTTATATATAGAATATATATAATATATATTACAAATCCCATATATTTGTATTATATATTAGTTTCAAGAGTAATCTGTAGTATAATATAATTATAATATACTATATATAATATATATATATATATAATATAATATAATATATATTATATTATATATATATAATATTATATAATATATAATATATATGTATAGTTTGTTTATTTAGTGCTTATTTTGTGATATATATATATATATATATATATTATATATATATACGTATTAATATATATATATATATATATATAGGGTGGTGTAAGGGTTATATATATATATATATATAATATATACACACACACATATATATTATAGATATATATATAATATAATAATATATATATATATATATATATATATATATATATATAGTATAGATATATATATATATATATATATATATATATATATATATATATATATATATTATAATATATAATATATATATATAATATATATATATATATATATATATATTATATATAATATATATATATATATATATATATATAATAGTAGTAGGTTATGATTTTCGTATATCAGGGTTGTGTTCAAGTACAAGTACTTGTACTTGGACCTTGGAGTTAGGTTACATTTTTTTGGAATATTTTGTACTTGTACTTGCAAGTTTCTAAAACCAGTTACGTGTACTTGTACTTGTACTTGTATATATATTCAAAGTACTTGAAAGTTACTTATGAATTTTTAATTGCCAAACACCACACAACCCCACCATTTTTTTTTAATCATTTTTCTACATATTGATATTATTATTTCTAATATATGTAAAATAAATTTCCATTTACGAATATAAAGTGTCATTATATATATTAATAATATATATATATATATTTTTTTGTGGTGGGTTTTATTTTTATTTATAGTGATTATATATAATATATATATATATTATATTAATATATATATATATATATATATATATAGTATATATATATATTATAGTATATATATATATAATATATATATTATTTTATATATTATTATTTTTATTGTAGGAGTAGGTGATTAATATATATATTATATAGTATATATATAATATATTATATTATATAAAATATTATATATAATTATTTATAATATATATTATATATATATATATATCATATATATAATATATATTATATATATATTATATATATATATATATATATATATTATATATATAAATATATAATATAATATATATATTTATAATATACATATATATTATAGATATATATAATATATATATAGATATATATATAATATATATATAATATATATAATATGATATAATAATATATAATATATATAGTATCTATATATATATATATATATTATATAATATATATATATATATATATATATATAATATATTATATATATATATATATATATATATATATATATATATATATATATATAATTATATATATATATATAATAGCGAGTATAACCAAAAGGAATTTGACATTTTAAATTATTTATTAGCCGACTAATTTCGGGTAAGAATCCTTCTTCCCTTTTTCAAGACTTACAATATAATGATAAAATTTTAAACAAATTTATTATAAAAAATTATTTAAAAGTTTAAAAAATAATATAAATTGAAATAAAATAAAACCGTATAAAAAAATTAATGATTACAATATTTTGTGGTTAAGAGTTCATGATTTAAAACAAACCCTCACATTCAGTATTAAAGACTGTTATAAAACTTAGATTTTCATTTAAGGTTGGGTTGAGATGCCAAATATACAAGTATTCTAACAACTGAAGGTCAGGTTTCTCAGTTTGGGACAATTTTCCAAAATTAGTATCCTGTATATGGTCATTTTCCTGAAGCGAATGAGCATTTATAGCTGAATAGGGGGCATGATGTAAATGGTCTAGAGTTCTAAATGAAATACTTTTATGCTCAGCATTACGTATGAAAAGGCTTCGTATTGACTTTCCTTTGTAGATGGCATCGCAGTCACCGCACTTGTAATGATATATTACTGATGAGCATAAAGGTAAAGGGTGTTTATCTTTAATTTAAAATATTTCCCAATTCTGTTTGCACTCGAAAATATAAATCCAAATTTAAACTGTGTAAAGCTTGTTTTTAAAACCAAATCAATTTTACGTCGAATTTTTTAACTGATTTTCCCCAGAAAGGCAGTCTCATATACAAAATATCCTTAGGAGCTGTTAATTTAGCCTGAGGTTTGTCTTTAAATTTTACTGAAAGTAATTTTTGAAAAGTTTTCAATTATAAATTCTGGGAGCCTATTCTTCAGAAATAATGTTTTTAGGGAATAAAGATCTTTTGTAAAATTAACATAAGATGACGAAATTTTGTATCCCCTGTCAAATTTTTTTTTAATTAAGTTGATTTTAAAATTATGAGGAATGAAAGAACAAAATTGTCGTCAATCTAGTAAAAGTATATAGGCGAGATGGTGATTGATTAGATTTGGAAGTTGTGTAAGCGTTTATGGAGTGTATAGTTCCAAGAGATTAGAGGAGAGCAATAATAGTACCCTTATATAAGGGTAGGTGGGATAAGGTACCTGTAGGTATTATAGGGTAATTAGTTTATTGAGTGTTGTAGGGAAGATATATGCTGGTATTTTGGTCGAAAGAGTGCGTAGAGTGACTGAAGGACTGATTGGTGAAGAACAAGGTGCGTTAAGTAATGGTAGAGGATGTGTGGATCCAATCTTTACATTGAAACAAATGATTGGGAAAGAGGGAGGAAAAGAATAAATTGTATTTAGGTTTTATGGGTTTGCAACAGACGTACGATAGAATTAATAGGGAAGCTCTATGGCAGGTGTTAGTCATATATGAAGTTAGTGGTAAGCTTCTGAATGGATTCAAAAGTATGTATCACGATAGTGAAGCGTGTGTAAGAATAAATGGTGTCTAAAGTGATTAGTTTAATATTAATAGAGGCGGGATGTGTTATGTCTCCTTGGTTTATTCAGTTTGTATATGGATGGAGGGGTTATAAGAGTAGGGGAGCAGGAGAATGGAGTGTTAGAATGATTAAGAGAATGGAAGAGTGGGAGGTTCAGCCAATATATGGTGGTGGTTTTGTGTGGCGAATCTGGAAAGAGTTTGAGAGTGGTAGAGATTTAGTAGGGTGTGTAAAAGGAGGGTTTGAAAGTAAACGTAGATAAAGTAAGGTTATGGTTTGTGAAGTAGGGGACAGTCCTCGGTTTGGGGATTATGTTAAAATGGTGAGAGCAGCAGGCATGTTAAATGTTGGATGAAAGGGAATGGATGATTACAGGTGAAGTAGAATGTGAATGGCAGGAAGGTACCTGGTGCAATTAAATCGTTAGTGGATGTAAAGGGACTAACTAAGTCTTGAGTGCATGAGGGGTCTTATGAGGGTATGTTGTTGCCTGTGTTAATGTATGATAGTGAGACTATGGTCTGGAATAAGGGTATAGTCTTAAGCACAATGTGTTCAGATGGACAATATTGTGGGTGTGTCATGTGTGAGAAGAATTGATAAAATTGGAATGAACGTATTAGAGAGCTGTGTGGTGTGAAGAAAGGGGTAAATGAGAGAATAATAAATGAAAGTACGTTGAGATGGTTTGGTCATGTGTGGAAAGGATGGATGAAGATAGTCGATTTGATTAAACGGATGTATAGTGTTGAGTGTGGTGGGAATCGACCAGCTGGGACCGAAAGAAAGTGGATTGAGTCAGTAAAGGGAATGCCCTGGAGGAGAAATGTGAGTTTGGCAGAGGCAAGAGAAAAGTTGCATAATAGGAATGAATGGCGGGGGGGGTTGTGTAAGGGGTATGGTTGGCAGCCCAGCTGGGTCTGATAATGAACCCCATATTGACGAGATGCCATAGTGAGGGTCCGTCGCGGTTCCGTGAAGCTCTAGGGTGGATTTTCTGACTGCGGCGAGTTCTCACTAATAGGTATAAAGGGGGTGGTAGGCTGAGCTTTTCTTTTCGACTTGCTTCATATTCTACTACTTTTCTGTTTCCAGTGCATGCTACGCACCTTACCCCCAGTCTTGGGGAGAGAAGGTGGGTGATGATAATGATGATGATGATATATATATATATATATATATATATATATATATATATATATATATATTTATATATATTTATATATATATATGTAACTCAGCATGTAATATGTGTGTGTAATGTTAGTGTCTGAGTCCTAAGAGTGCTTGTTGCTTGTTGCTTATTTATGATCTCATTAATTGCTTGATGTATTGTGACCTTGATGTGATTCTTGCTTGTGCTTGTGTGGACAGGTTCAAGGTGCTTGTGCTTGTGAGGTTCAGTTCTGGGTGCTTGTGCTTGTAGATAGATGTTGTGGACAAGGCCACAGATGTGTGTGTGTATGTGTTTAATATATATATATATATATATATATATATATATAATATATATATATATATATATATATATATATATATATATATATATATATATATATATATATATATATATATATATATATATATATATATAGATATAAAAATGAATGAATGAAAAAATGAAAGGTATGAAATAGCAATATAGATTTATTTCTTGATAGATAGATAGATGCTCACATGAGCCCAAATATATATATAATATCAAAAGAATCATAAAATTCCGAAATCGCAAAAATGTCTGTTTATTTATGTGTTTCGTATTTATGGATCAGCTGATCCGCGCAAGCACTCCACAGTTAAATCTTATATTCAGAATATAAAGTTTAATTATGGAGGTACTTTTATAAATACGAAACAATAAATAAATATTCAAAAATAAAATAAAATATGTCTATAAATAAATTAAATTTATATTTATTGTTTTAAAACAATAGATATAAATATAATTTACAATGAAATACCTGTGTACAAAAATATATTAACTCAAATACCTGAGCATCTGACAGATTGTAGACGCTAAGATTTCTGCTGTACAAAAGAAAACGGACACAGACGCTCATGAGAGCTCGTCACCGTGAAATATTGCAAGCACTTGATTTATTTTAAAACAATTAAACATTAAATGATATATCCAGGTTAGGTCAAATGGTGATAAAATATCGAAGATAAAACACTTAAATAATTGAAAAATATTACATTACGATGTTAGCACATAAGACAAATAAAGAAACAAATAAATGGAACACTTATTTAACATATGATAACAAAAACAAAACTTGATAACTGAGCACAGCTTAGCGTAAAAACGATCGAGACAATTTACTATAGCAAGAATTACCAACAACAATGCATTATGCCTTCAAGCAAAAAATAGAGAGAGTGTCCAAAAAATGACTTACATCGGTTTAAACGTAAAAGATATTAAGCTAAGATACCGAATTATCCAATAAGAGATTAGTGTCATTAGTAGAACGAAACAAGTATATACAAATGTTCTGAATTTAGAAGAAATGTATGCATTCAAACAGAGAAGAAGGTGTTGAGTTTGTATCCCTTCTTTTCAGAAGGACTTCGAGCGCATAGAAATGCATTAGCAGAAAAAGGACAACACGATATAACTTCAACTCCGCAACTTATTTTAATATATATATATATATATATATATATATATATATATATATATATATATATATATATATATATATATATACTATATATATATGTATGTATACTTAATAGCAATATATATATATAATAATATATATATATATATATGCATGCTCAACAACCAACCAATAATAGCAATATGTAGCCATATGTAATAATATGCTCAGCATGTAATAACCATATGTGTCTCTTTCTTTCTCCTGTGCTCTATATATGTATATATGTATATATATATATATATATATATATATATATATATATATATGTTATCTATATATTTATATGTATATGTATATATATGTATATATATATATATATATATATATGTATATATATATTTTATGTAATAATAATATATAGCATATATGTAATATGTATATAACCAACATATATATATATCATATATGTATATAATATATGTATATATATATGTAATAATATATGTAATAATATGTCAGCTATGCTGCTTATGTATGTGTGTATCTTTCTCAATAATATATATATCTATACTATGTATAATAATAATAATATAATATGTAATAATATATATGTATGTAATAATAATAATTTGTATGTATGTATGTGTAATATATTATGTATAATATATGTGTGTGTGTGTGTATGTTAATAATAATAATATTATGTATCAGTGTTGGTCTCTTTCTATACTCTCCTCTCTCCTCTCTCTCCTCTATATACTATTTATTCTATATATATATACTAATTTATATATATATATATATATATATATATATACTCTTTCTATATATATATATATATATATATATATATATATATATATATATAATATATATATATATGTATATATATGTATATATATATATATATATATATATATATATATATATCTATATATATATATATATATATGTATATATATATATATATCTACTGAGGATTAATAATAATAGCATATGTAATAATAATAATATATATATGTGTATGTATATATATATGCTCATATATATATGTATATGTGTATGTGTATGTATATATATATGTATATGTCTTTCTAATATGTAACTCAACAACCATGTATATATATATGTATGTCTTTGCTCTTTCCATA
>JABUQX010027174.1:15000-24389 GCA_015478945.1 Trachelipus rathkii | reverse complement strand
ATATCCAGATCCACCCTAATTTATACAGATCCACCCTAATATATCATATGTTTATGTATTTAATTTTATTTAAATTATGCCTTATTAATTGAATCATGTTCTTATTTTCCCATACTTTCTAATTAGTCTTTTTTAGGACTTACTGATATACTCCATAGTTAGTCAATTTTTCAAGTTTATACTATTTTATTGTGTGGTCCATTTATGCTTTTTCCACACCATTGTATGACTGACCTTACCATTCTCATTAGGCTGACACAAAGGATTCCACATTTGAAGAAGCTAAGATTATGGTTTAACATTACTATTCCTATGTAGTTTACTATAGCTTCTAACTATTATACTATATAGATAGAGTGTTGCAATTGCTCCATTGTGTGTAAGGATAACTTCTCATGTCCTATAATCTATCTTTCAGATCTTCCAGCTCTAGTATCCGCCGAACAGACACCGTTTCCCCAAGTTTTTCAGAAACCTTGCGGAAGGGTATGTATAATCATAATCCTTAAGCGTAAGCCACATCTTCAACAGTTTTTTTATTTAATTGTTTTTCCGCTAATTGAGCACATTTAACCATACTATCACATGACCCTATTGATCTTACTCTATCAACACAGTTTTGCTGACGTAGGTTGTTGATAAGCCCAAGCATAACAAATCATACAAATCTCCTTTCAATCGGTCGTGGGC
This sequence comes from Trachelipus rathkii, assembly GCA_015478945.1. Classification (NCBI taxonomy): domain Eukaryota; kingdom Metazoa; phylum Arthropoda; class Malacostraca; order Isopoda; family Trachelipodidae; genus Trachelipus; species Trachelipus rathkii. The sequence continues at coordinate 23,699 of JABUQX010027174.1, read as the reverse complement.
TCCTGGAAAGAAAAAAACCAGAAGAACAACCAAAAAATATGACACAAATAAAATAATAAAACACAGACAGAAAAAGAAACTTAACACAAAAAACACACAAACTAATGAATGGTTTATTTATGCAAAACCAACAAAAACCAAATACTCAAGGTCTTTTCCACCCAACCACACGTAGCGGTACGCTAAGAGTTAAATAATATAAACCATTAGATCTACAAAAAAAACAAACCACTACCAAATAAAAATATTTCAAATGCTTACTAGACCCCAGGGTTAAAATGGATATGCTCAAATCAAATAATTTCCTTAATGCTAATAATAAATATTAGTAAATTATGAGACATACAAAACAAAAAAAACCCTACTCCTAAATTACCACAGTGCCATCACCGGGCAACATTTGTTGCCTATCACCGGGAGCTTGTTTGCCTCACGGAGTGCACTTAGTTGCATACCGAGGCATCTTGCTTGCCATCAACGGGACCCGTATATTGAATTCCTCTTCGGCACGTGATAATTAGCATATCATGCGGAATTGTCTTTGCCATCTATCGGTTCTTATATTGTACCATATCTTTGCACACAATATTGGAACGATGTATTCTTCAAGCGCACGAGCTTAATACACTCTCAAGCTTTAGCAAACAAAGATACCATTCCAGAAACACACAACTCGCACAAATCTTACTAGTCATCATTTCCAATGACTAGACAATCAAGAGCACGTCCAGAAGTTTAGATACAAATTAAAGAATTAAGCTTACCCTTTATTGCATCCTATTCTTTGTACACCCACTAGACCTTTCTTGTTCATATGTAACTAACCCTATATCTGGAACTCAAAAATCGAAATTCGACTATTCGGCTTTTGTAGTCTTAAGCTTGATTAGAACAACGAACCTAACAGATTTCAGCTATAGACTACTTAAAATTATATTCCTCCCCTTATAGTTTAACCTCTACATAAAACCGTCAATTTTAATAGACATTCTTGTTATTTTAATCACGCCCGCATTGACTGCAAACATTACCTGTTGCTACTTGTCATATTCAAGGTATGGTCTTCAATTTAAGGCTAGTACGCACTATACCACAGGAATTCATATGTTGCAGGCGTCACTAACCAGTTTAGATTTTCACCGTGCAGAATTAATGCGGTGACCGTTAGATAAAGTAGCTTTCCGTTGAGTAAAATGGTGAAACGCTAGATATAATTTAACTAATATTAATGAATTAAACATGAACTACCTCCTGATAACCCATGTTCACGTAGTAATAGATAGTATAGATATATCTGTAACTTAACATAAAACGACTAATTTTTTCTTTCTATAGAATACTTAACCATTAATCAACTAACCCTCTCGATTAGTCTTATAGTACTATGATTTTTCGAATCGCATGTATTAAGATTTCATGAATCCGCACATTTCATCTCAATTTATTGGGAATTGAGTCTCAAGTGGCGAGAGCTACAGTCACTCACAGTATATTAACATACTCCGAGAATATCCCTTCTTTTCGTTCGGAATGACACCGTAGATCACATAGCGGTTTAATACGAGTGCTACAACTCACTTCCCCCTCGATACGCATCTTTATATCAAAACTACAACAGTTAACCAACAAATAACAACGGAACTAAGCCCCAAGAAGCTATGACCTATCTCCCAGCAAACTTTCAAACCAATATATATACACATCAGAGCTAACCAAATCCCCACTGTTATACCAAAAACACCAAAGTGTCACTATCATATGTAGACTAACACATTATTGAGCAACACACACCCAATCCAATAAACAATAGACTACTAGCTGAGAATACTAACACAAAGGCAAATAACTAACTAGAACAATACGCAACCGACCTGGCTACCTCCACACACAAAGACATATGAAACTGAACAATTTATCGCACGCTTATAGCAAGTCCTCTGTGCCTAGTCACCACAGACAAAATCTTAGAAAACGCACACCCCATACATCCTAATAAACAACACTCCAGTACCATTACAAAACACCAAAAATACTAGGTCTAACGATTGACACTAGGGGGTGTACCGAAACTGAAATTTTCAGTTCCGTCCGGAACCGGAATTTTTATGAGCTTTCTTTAAACTAATAAATGAATGCAAAAAAAGAATATTTTCTATAACTTTCAACATAAAATCTTCTATTTAGTACATAGCGACTTCGATTGTAATTCACGAATAGGAAAATCGATCATATGAAGAGAATATTGGAAGATTCCATAAAATTATTGACCGAAAAGGAGATTCTAGAGGTTTTAGAAACAGGTGAAAACACAACCTGAATATATCAGCTGAGAAATAAGTGTTTTGAGGAGGGTGGGGTAGAGTTTCTCCCCAAAAAGACTTTGGCATATTAAATGAACCCCAAATCACAGAAAATAATGAATTTTATCGCAATGAAAGTAACCACCGACTCTACATCATGGAAATGTTATCTCATAAAACTTATTGTCCTTATAATCAATTAAAATATCTTATCCTATTTTAGATAAATATTTTGTAGAAAAAAATGTTACACTTATTAAGATATATAGAGCTAAAATATAATTCAAACGCTCATTTATTTCTTTTTCATATGCCTGTGACCCCATTTATGAAAAAAATGAACTATTGTACTCATTGACAATGTTATTTCCCAAGGTTATTCATTTCTGGACGGAAAAGTACACTATGAGTTTTGAATATTTACCGCAATGAATAATTTAGATACTTCTTCCTAGCATAATCCATTTGCATCCCTATATCGAGAAGAGTCTGGTGAATTATAACATGAAACTTGGAAACTGATTTTGCAGTGATCACAGATGGTAAACCCTACTGTGCCTAAAAGTAAGGCATTCAATTATTATAAAAATGCCTTCGGTTTAGATCGAAGAACAGTGTGATTTAATAAGGAGGAAGTAGTAGGGAATATTTGATACACATTTCAATCTATTCCAAGTTTTTAAAGCGTAATGAACTTAAAGAATACAAAGAGACTTGGATTCACATCTTGCAAGCCCATTTATGCCAATTCAAGATGTTAAATTACAGTGAATAGGCATATATTTGTTCTAGAAGAATTGAATGTTGAAAAAAGGACCTCTGCAAGTTCTATATGTTATATTATTGACTGAATTATCTCTCTAATCTTTAAGCTGCCTGCTTATAAATGGCAAATACTTGAAAAAATTTACTATGAAAACGCTCATCTAATCATTCTTATCCTCTAACTCAGTGTTAACATTTGGCAATCCATCTTTAAAAGGCAGAAAGAGTTTCTGGAAACTAAATTAGTATATATGCATAGAACTTGACAATCTGATGTGCCTTGACGTGCAGTCAATAGTCTTCGTGAATATCACTCTTAATACACTCTATCTACGCTAACGCTCTCACTGCTCATGCTGTCAACAACGATCTCCACTGAGGATGAATATGAGCTATAATATCGCAGTGACATGCACATCTTAGAAGATATGAGCTGAAGACAGGCAGATTACGAGTTTAGATTTAAGAGTACAAAGGAAGAGAAACGATCAATAGACATATATAATACAAGATACATTGTTTTTAAATACTGTAGTAGACCCAAGAAACTAACTGACTTTATTTTCTACTGAAATAAGGGAATTTAGTAGAAAATGGATGCTTCGACTGAATATCAAAAATGAAGGTAGCAAGTGATATAGTTATTAGCAAGTGCAGAAGAAGGTTCAGACGATAGTCATTTTCAGAAACGAGCATTAATTTACAATAAACTCTTAGCATTTTTTTTCTTGCAATAATTGCGCTTAAGAAAAGAAAATTACTGCATATGAAGATGTAACATGGGGTTTATATGCTCTTTGAAGAAAGTGAAAGTGGCAGCGAGCCAGTTAGTGTAAAAAGGAAAAAAGACAAAAATCATTGAACTTTTCAGTAGGTCATAAATCCTTTAAAGAAAATGAATTTTTATTACCAGAAAATTATTCAATATTCTAAATCTTGGAGAAAGAAGAATTCATTAACTGTGGAAAGTGAACAAAGCTAAATATCCCAACATAGCAGTTCTTTATAGTACTATCCCAAAAAATTAATCTCTCTCCAGTTAACCCTTCACTATACAGAGAATTCATATTTATAAGTTTCAGAAAGCAGGAAATTATAATTGAAGAGAAATAAATTTAAAAAATATCGTACTTTTATGGTGAACATTTTTTCTTTTACTTCACCACAATTTAGCAATATTTTCAAAAAGTGTTTAAAGAAAGTTAACTTTTTATATATATATTATATAATATATTATATATTATATATATAATATATAATTATAGTATATTATTATATATATATTATATATATGTATTATAATATATATATATATATATATACTAAGTATATAATATATGAGGAAATAATATTCAGTCAAATCTGTACTTTTATTTTTTATTTCAGTTAACATTTTTTTATATTTTGTATATCTATATATATTAATATTAATAATATATATATATATATATTATTATATATATTATATTATATATATATTATATATATATAATATTATTATTAATATATAATGATAATTAGACTCACTTTAAATCTTGAATTTATATGGATATCTAAATCTTTATATTATATTCTGATTTGTTAACTCAAATCTTCAATCAATACTGAATATGTAAAACTGAAGTGAATACTACCAGGCTACTAATTATATATTTTGTTAAAAGATTGTTTACTATGGGTATATATAAAATAAATACTCGTCACAAATTTTTTCCCATAAGTAATGTAGTTATTAAATTCGTTCAGCCAGAATTTTTTCAAAATTCCGGCCAGAACCAGAAAAAAATGTCAATTTCCGGCGGGAATTCCGTACACTATAATTGAATCATTGTAACATTTCCTCATAGCACATCCAAAAATGAATATCATGCAGCAGCAGAAACTATAATCTTAAAAATTGTAATAAAAACTTCAAACATAACAATAACTAATACAAATTAATTCATAAGACCTTATTACTTAACCTAGCATCAAGCATAATGGCTCCGCCCAAAAATTTTTCGTTAATCTTTTTTCCGACTATGATACACGCCCCCCCCCCAAAAAAAACCCACACCTAAAACAACAATCTTACAACAATTGTCAAACACGAGTCTCCTCAACATCATACACCACTGCACCATACTACCAAAGTCTACACACTTAGCATCACTACACACTATGAAACATAAAGCCTTCCCTCTACAACACATCACTCGAAATGAAGAACCCAAGTCTTTACAAATACACATACTACTTCATCTTGCATTACATATCTATAAACCCAACAAACACAGCGTCTTTTTAATGAAATAAATTCCCTCTTATATTCCTCTCTATCATCTGAGAGTGGAGATCAATAATACTAGTACATGGTCTACTGCAACACGTCTCGCAATTACGCAGGCTCTTGAGATCGCTGCGCGTCTATATGACTTATCAGCAACGATAGATACATAGCGATAGTCTTCTCACACGTATCCTAAACCGGAAGTATCATATCTGAATACTAGAGTATATATACGGTGCTACACACATATAACTAGCATCTCGCTAACATCCTGCATGGATACATCAACTCCAGGTGGTATGATATAGATCCACATACATAGATACGATTACTTACTTCTCTCATACATCATACTGACTATGACACAACTGATCTCATGCTGACTCTTGCTGTTATCATCTATATAGTGCAAGATTAGCCGTAGTGTCGGTCTCTCTCAGAACTGATAAATCACTCGGTCATCTTTTCTACGTGCACTCGTCCAGAACCGCATACTGCTTGATTGTGGCGATCTCATATCTACACTACTCAGACTGCTAGATGACAAAGTGATCCGTTGTTCTCACAAACACAGTATAGGCGTAATACATAATCATCTGTCTATCAGTAACTCTATGCTCTCGGCGCATACACGCTGATTTCTGCTAGAACTGCGCTATATCTCTCGTCAATCGTCTTGCGACTCTTAGTATGCACTGCTAGCATGGAATTCTATCCTGATGCCTGCTATGATCTCGACGACTCTCCGACATAGTCTCTGACTCTCGTATAGCGATATATAAGTAGACCGCTGATGCTCTCATACATAGTACGATATCGAGTTCGTGCTAGTCGCGACTCATCGCAACGTGAAACGATCGCTGGCGAAACAGCTTGCACTATGCCTATCTGTCTCTAGCTCTGATCCGCTCATCATCGCTGTCTCGGTATAACGCCTAATGCTATAAGAGACTTCCGTCCCTGTGTGACCCAGTATACAAGTAGCAGTGCCAGAAGGTGAAAAGTAAATATATAAACGGGATATATTATATAATATATATATTTATATTATAATATATATATAACTATATATTATATAACATATATACATTATATATATAGATATATATATATATATATATATATATAAATTATATACGAACTCATATCATGTCATATATATATATATTATATTTTGGATAATTGAAGTTTACATAAAAATATCTAGAATAGACATTTGCCATTTTTTTCTTTTTTCAATAAATTTACAAAATAATAATTTACGGAAATGTGAATTACAACTAGTTATCTGAGAATTATAAAACCGATTGAATGAGGTGTTCACTTTCGATATATGTTTGGATATAAGCAGATTTAAATTTTACAACTAATTTTTAGCCTCCCTTCTACGTATTTGGAATACGTTATTTAAATTTGGCAATTTGCTGTTGTCCACTTTTAAGGAAAATATTTATTTTTCAGGTATGCCTCATTTAATTTCCTCGCATGTCAATTAAGTAAATTTAGAGTCAGTCCACAAATTTTTTTTAAATATTCCTTATACTGAAGTGTTTTGGACAAATAATTTTCAGTTTTAATCATTCCTACGTGACGAGTATATGTAATCGCAAAATATGGAGAAGAGAAGTTTCTCTCTGTAGTTAGTAATTTGGCGCTTTGTTAATAATAATAATAAGAGGCACTGCCATTCCTGCCTCCCTAAATATAAACACACTGAAATTATATAGTATAATATATATAATATTTTTATATAATATAAAAATACACACATATATATATATATTATATATATATATATATATATATATATATATATAATATATATTATATATATATATATATATATATATATATATATATATATTATATATACATATATAGATATATATATAATATATATATATATAGTATATATATTATATAAATATATATATATTTAATATATATAGATATATATATATATAATATATATATATATATATATATGTGTAGTTGTGTGTGGTGTGTGTGTATGTGTGTCTGTGTGTGTGTGTTGGTGTGTGTGTGTAGGTGTGTGTGTGGCAGAATCCTAAAAACTTAAATAAATACGTGTTAATTTTTTTAATTTCATCCGGTTTACATCCAACAAAAAGCAAAATGCAGCATTGAGCGCAGTTCAAACCTTGATTCCAAGCGTTTTTCTGAGTATCTATTCATTTGATTTTAATTGGCAATGAAAGCAAAAATGTTTTTTTTTTTTGAAGCACACACAATTAACTTTGCGAATAGGAAAAATAGCATTTACACTACATATAAATACTTTAAGTAAAAGTTTTAGCTAGATATGTTCCGAAAGTAATATAAATAATTAAAAAATTCTTCAGCAATCTTTTGCTTTTAAATGATTTTTTTTTTTCGGGAAAAAAAATCAAAATTTTGTCATAAATTAAAAATTGAGATTTTTTTTTTTTTTTTTTTTTGTGTGTTTTGCCATATTTTTTGTTCTTACAGTTAATTATGAAATTTTAGTATAATTGAGGCGATTTATACGATTTTTAATATGCGTATTTTTTTTAATGTCTTAACTCGTTTTACCTCTAGCATAGAACAAAACGTTTTATAAAAATTGATTGGTATACTTAAATATGTTCTAAATAAAAAAAAAAAGTTAATTTTTTTAATTTTATATTTTTAAAAAATTTAAATTAAATAGAATAAAAAAAAAAAAAAAAAAAAAAATTCTCGCAGTTTATGTAACAAACTTTTTGGCCTTTTTTTTATATTATTACTAAAAATCAGAGCATATAATTATTTTTTGATAGTTATTAGAGCATATAAAGCAAAAACTTTTACTTAAAGCATTTGTAAATACTATGGTCTATTCAAGATATTGGTTGGGCTCCCCAAAAGGGTTTTGACTTTCAATACCAATAAAAATCAAATGTTTAAAGACTAGAGAAAAACGATCTAAATAAACGTTTTAGAACTCTCCCAATGCAATATTTTTTACATTTGGTTGATGAAAATGAACGAAAATTAATAAAACTAATTCGCAAATTTAAGTTTCAAGGTTGTTCAAAAGTAATTCCCCAAAACCATTGGACCATTCCCAATAAAGTTTGATTCTCAGAGTAGACGAACTTTTATTCCGATACAAGTTATATTCATTAATACGCGTTCTTTTTACAATAATATGGCAGGAATACTCTTAAAAACACACACACACACACACACACACACACACCACACACACACCCACACACACACCAACACACACACACACACACCACACCGACACAACCAAAACCAATCAACCCACCCCACAACCCCACACCCAACCACAGTATATATATATATATAATATATATATATATATAATATATATA
>JABUQX010027174.1:0-5000 GCA_015478945.1 Trachelipus rathkii | reverse complement strand
TCAACCATGATTTTTGGTTTCCAGGATGATCTAAGTAGACAATACCATACGAATGGCCTGAACGATACTATATTGCCGAACCTAAGAATCTGAGATATATATCATAGCATTTATTTCATGTTTGATTCCCAGTCTGATTCTTCATTTCATTAATGATCTTCTCACCGCACATCTAACTCTATCCCCTCATATACCGATGACTCGACCCTTCATTTTACAACTCATTTCTGCTCTTTCTTTTACTTCTAGAATTGCCTTCTCTAACGTCTTAATCTTCGATTCTATTCTCGTCTGATCTGCATAGAATTTCCGGGTGGGTCGTCTGAAACCTTGTGAAATTCAATTCGTAAAAACTTAACTTCTACAATTCTCCCCTCTCTAAACACCTTCCAACTTCCTATCTCTTTCGACGTTCTCTCGTCTCTCCTGTTAATATAAACATCCTTGGCCTAACATAAACAAAAAATGTCTCGGAAACCTCACATCACAACGACGGTTGCTAGGGCGGCCTGAAAGAAACTGGGAGTTCTGTTAGACTGCCGAGACTTTTTTCCTCTTCTCAGTTGCTCCAGCTCTACAAAAGGGCCTCAGCCGCCCTTGTATGGAGTATTCTTCACACACTGGGGGGCTCTGTTTTCACCCGGCTTCTGGATAGGTCCGATGTCAAGGCCAAAGCTTATAAACTTCGTGTACTTCCAGTTCACCTACCCTCTATCGTTGCGCCGCGATGCTTGCGTGCTTTATCATTTTTCTATAGTACCGCAGCGCAAGTTGCTCGAGGAGCTTACACTCGCGTACCTCCATCCTTTGACGCGCCCTCGTAACTAAGGTGCTGTGTCTGCCCACTGAGTTATTGGTGTTGATGGTAGGTGGTAACTCCAGGGCTAGTTCCGCTGCGTGGTGTTTGCCTTCTTTCTGCCACATGTGTTCTGCTGGAATTCTCTTCCATCTTCTGTGTGTTCCTGCCGAATTTAATCTACCTCACTTTAAAGCCTGCGTCGTGCTCATCTGCGTAATTTAATTTAGTTGTTAACTTCTGAGGTGTGTAACCATCCCCCCTCCTTGAATAGGGCTCTGCCCGGATGGGGGTGACAACTGTAAAAAAAAAAAAAAAAAAAAAAAAAAAAAAAATTTTTTTATTTACAGCCCCCCCAATACCGCCCAATTAAAAATTGGAAATAATACTATCACTCTTTCTAACTCCTCACCAATGTTATTTCATTTTGTCCGTTGTATAGTAAAGAGAAGAAGTGGCTCACGAGATTAAATATTCTTAGAAATCAAAAGTTTTGTTTATCCCCTGATTAGCCAGGCATTATAATAGAGGCTATATGCCTCAAAAGATCAATAGCCTTTTCATATTTTATGAACGCAATGCAAAGTGGTAAATTGATATTCATTGAATCTCTCTCTCTCTCTCTCTCTCTCTCCCTCTCTCTCTCTCTCTCTCTCTCTCTCTCTCTCTCTCTCTCTCTCTCCTCTCTCTCTCTCTTCTCTCTCTCTCTCTATATATATATAATATAATTATATATAATATAATAATATATATATATATAAATATATAAATATATATATATATATATAATATATATTATGTCCCCTAGTATAGATATACTATATATTATATATATATAAATATATATATATATAGTATATATATATATATAATATATATATATATATATATATAATATTATATATATAAAATAGTATATATATTAATAATATTTGTATTCTGATAAGATCTAAAAATATGAAAAAGTTTAAATATTGCACTAATGCACGATATTTATTTTACTCTATTTAGACCTTATCTTACGAACTTCCAACATTACGACTGCATTACAGCCATGAAAAGGAAATTTTAATTTAATATATATGGGTTCCTACCTCAGTTACATTGGCTATAACTAAGCATCTGGTTATAACCATATCAAGTTGACACAACAGTTAGTGACATTTACCTACATATCTATTGATTTAACAATACCATATAGAATTATATATATATAATATATATATATATATATATATATATATATATATATATATAATATATATATATATATAAATATATATATATAATATATATTATAATATATATATATATATAAATAATATATATAATATATTTAAATATTAAAAGAAAGTTAATTTTTAAAAAACATTACATTAATGTAACTCATATTTCAAACTCTTTTTCATTTCATTTGATTGTAAAATTTGCCTCCCAAAAATTTGGAGGCCTGCATCCCTCAGATCCCACCCCTGCGTACGCCATTGAATCTCACAACGCTTGCTAAAGTGCCTAGAATAAGCTGAAACTTTTTCAGTTGCTGAGAAAAATTTTCTTTTCATATTGGGGGCTCAATTACACACCTTCTTCTGAATGATCGAGTCTGAAGGCCAAAAGGTTAACAAACTTTCAACTCCCCTTGACCCTCTATTTCTGCCACTTGACGTTTTTTTTGTTTTTTTTACAGTTGTCACCACCACTCACGGGCACCTATTCAAGGAGAGGGTGTTACACGCCTCAGAATCGAACAACTAACGCCCAAATTACGCAGATGAGCCAGACGCAGGCTTTGAAGTGGGGGAGACTAAATTCAGCAGGAAACACAGAAGATGAAGAGAATCCCAAACAGAGTGGCAGGAAAGAGGAATCACGCAGCGAAACTTAGCTGGGAGGGTTGCCAATTATCAACACAATAAACTCTCATGCCAGATACAGCACTCCCTTGTGCTACGAGGGCGATAAAGGGGTAGCGAGTGGAATGTTCCCTCGAGCACCTGCCACTACGGTACCTATTAGAAAAGAGATAAACACCAACATCGAGCCGCAAGGATAGAGGGTCAGTAAACTGGAAAGTACGGGACAATTTATAAGCCTTTTGGCCTTTGACTCGACCCTATCTAAAAGCGCGGTGAAACCAGAGCCCCCCCCGATATGAGAACAGTACTCTATACAAGGTAGGATGAGACCCTTGTATAGCTGAGTAACTGAGAAGAGGAAAAAAAAGTCTCGCAGTCTAAACAGAACTCCCAGTTTCTTGAGGCCGCCCTAGCAACCGATGTGATGTGAGGTTTCCAAGACATTTTTTCTGTTTATGTTAAGGCCAAGATGTTTATGCTCAACAGAGGACAAACGAGAGACCGTCGAAGAGATAGAAAGTTGGAAGATGTTTAGAGAGGGAGAGTTGTAAAGTAGAGTTTTTAACCCGAATTGAATTTCACTAAGGTTAGACGACCCCACCCGGAAATTTCTATCCAGATCATCGAGATAGAATCGCGAAAGATTAACGAGAGCCAATTCTAGAGTAAAAAGAAGAGCAGAATTAAATGAGTTGAAGAATGAAGGGTCGGTCACGCATATGAGTGAAATATGATTAGGATATTCCAGGTGAGAAAGATCATTAATGAAAGTAGGAATAAAATAGAATAAGACAGAACCCTGAGGAACACCACTATAAAAAAAAGAAGAAAAAGTCGCCCCATCAACAGCAGATATTGAGCGCCGATTTGAAAGAAAACTTAACATAATAAGCCAAAGAGAAGAGGCAAACCCAAAGGGAGGGGAGCCTGCGAGAGCATACGCGGCCATACCCGCGTCAAATTGCTTTGGAGTTGTCAAGCGCCACACGCAATCTCCCGTAGTTCCTAAGGCGGAAAACCATAAATCAGAAGATAGGAAAGTATTATCCCAGTTAACCTCGACTCCGAAGAAAAAACCGCACTGGCGATCGGAAAGAAGTGAGATGAGGACTCCAGATATCTAAGAAAGAGAGTTTGAGAAGAGTTTCAAATCTTATAAATACAAGTAAACCTATAGGCGAATAGTTAGAAGATCAGACGGTTTCCTTTTTCGGAATAGGATGGGACATTTGCGTGCTTCCAACACTGAGGAAAGTCTTAGTATGAGGACCATAGAGAATATAGTTGAACGAGGCGCGGGGATAGCACGGAAGCACCACTCCTCAAAACTGCGGGGAATCCAGCCGGCACCCGCCTTCACTCGTAATTTTACGAGCCCATACCACCGAATGAATGTAATCACAGGCAAAGGCAAAGGCGAACCTGAGAGGAAAGGAGGAGGAGATAGTAGAGACTTCAGTTGAGTTTAGAGGAAAATAGGAGGCGAAGAGATTTCAGTTAGAATAGCAACAGAACCATCAGATGAATAAGAGGAGAAAGACAATTTAGCAGAATAAGTTGTGTAAAAGAATGTTTTGCAAGAGGCCAGAAAAGATTGCAGTAGGAAACCAAGGAGGTTAGCGCACTTTGTTTGATGAAAGCCCGCTTTGCTCGTCGAAAGTATCCATGCCAACGATTTCTAGCAAATGCAAGAATCAGCAAGAAGTGATAGAGAACAGAATTTTTCCACTCCCGATTACACACGCTCCTCTAGCGGAGTGGCCTTTAGTGATATGCCACATGAGAACACAGCCGAGTCGAACCCTAGGGATTATGAGGAGGAGAAAGATTTTATCGAAAGAAGGTACGAACCTGCTCAACCATCAACATTACACTCCCACCTTATCGTAGAAGTCGAAGCGCACCAGGACAAAGCAGTCAATATCCATTTAAGTTAGTTAGAAGCAACGCAAGCCCCCCAATCCCCCGACAAAGTGCCCAGAAAAAAACGATAGCGGCAGGATTCAATCTAGCTGTTGTATAGACAAGTATAAAATTAAAAATAGTTGTGTCAATTTACCGATAGAGCAAAAGTGTGATTTGAAGAAGAAGACTGATGGTAAACATAGTCAAGTGTGTCAAAATTGTTAGGACATCCGAAATGTGTGCGGGTTCTTTAATTAGTTTCCAGATCGTGAGAATACTTGACGATCGCCTCCTCCCACCTAAATCTGTATGAGCAACACCCCAACCATCGAGGCTTTATGTACATTGAATCCCGAAATAGAGATCTCAGTATTTGAATGAGAAAGATATAACAGTCTCGTGAAAGTAGTAAGATATTCAAAAAAGCGTGAAAATCTGTTCTG
>JABUQX010027173.1:0-30899 GCA_015478945.1 Trachelipus rathkii | reverse complement strand
AAATAAAAAGATAGACTGTTGGTCCGTTCAATGAGTCCATTAACTTCTTATCGTTCGTACCTTGAACTGCTTCTTTGTGACTAGTAAAAAATATAAGAAGTAGGCCTAACAAGGTTTGTAACTTTAGTAAAAAAATACAACATATTTGTATTTAAAAATTGTAACGTAGTATATCTATATTTTTACCTGCAAATATGCAACCATTAATAAAAGAAAATTAACAATTATTATTAATATTTTCCTATATAATTTCTGGCACTTTAATCGGGCTTATTGTTGGGAGGCATTGCGTTGTTTTTTGGACTAACTACTCTTGGAATGAATCCTGCTTCTGATGCGGGGATGCTTTTCAGTCGCCGCATTGAAAACGGTGGGGAGCGCTACACACTGATGGAATGAGCAGGTTCATTTCTTATCTTCAACTAAATCTTTCTTCCCCCAAAATCCATAGTTCGATGGAGCTTGTTCTCGCGCCACTCAGGAGAGAGACATTGCGTATCGGGCATGGAAACTCTCGTTTTCCTATCATTCTTACTAATTTTCATTCAGCTCGGAACTCGTTGCAGAATATCTATCTCGACAGGCTAAGCGCGCTTCCACTAAAAGAAAGTGCGACGAACTGCTTGGTTTTCCTGGATAAAAATTCTGGTCCCTTGCCAAAAAATCATCGAAGCAACTTTTGTAAATCCTGCCTTTACCTCCCCTTATTCGTTCTGACGGTTCTGTGCTAACTCTCCTTCTGAATAGGCAATCGCTTCGGCCTGCCTTTTTCAATCTAATTTCTACCTGGACGATTCTGCAATCCCTCCTCTTACTCCTTCTCCTCTCAGGTTCCCCATGTCTTTACTTGTGATTACACATGATCAGGTGCATGAGATCCTGAGAATCGATGAACCGTCAGCAGCTATGCCCGGATGGCATTTCCTCCCCGTCGTTTATAAGAGAAGTGCTCTTCCCGAGCTGCACGCCTTGTCCTCGTCTTTCAACTCTACTCTCTATGTCTTAATACTAATACTTTTCCCTCAGTGTGAAGCGCGCAATGTCCGATCCCGAAAAAAGGTAGACGCTCTGATCCTTCAAACTATCCGCCCTCATAAGCTCATCACTTGTATTCTATAAATCTTCGTGAAATTCTTCGTTAACTCTCATTTCCAGGCATCATCTGGCACAGTCTCATTCTCCCTTCTTTCAGATCATCAGTATGGCTTTCGTCGTTCAAGGTCAACTGTGACATACTTTCCTATCGAGCTGATTTCATGTCTTCTGCCCTTAGACCATGGAGTTCTTGCGTGGTGAGTGCTTGACATATCCAAGCCCTTTTGACCGGTGATTTGGCAACGCGTCACTGCTTTTTAAGCTCCCTTCCTTTGGTTTCCCACTTCATTTTCCTCACATTTGTTTATTATTCTCTCATATGTTCCATATTTGAACTTGTTATGGAGCGCCCTCACCTCCGTTTCCTGTTAACTTGTGGGGTCCGCAAGTCTGTTTCTATCTCCAACTTATATTCCTACTTTTCATCGAACGATCTCATCAGATGCTCTTCCAACTCAATTCATTCCTATTCCTATGACTGAACTCTTGATTCTTCCACTCATTCAAATTTGCTCCCTCTTTTCGTCTCTAGCGTTGCCTCTCTCTTCAGCTTAGAAATTCTATCTTGCCGATCTGTAGGCGATTTTCCCGGTGGGTCACCGCAAACCTCGTAAAATTCAACTTTAAAAACTCAACTTCTTCTACATCTCCCTCTCAAAAACACCTCCGACCTTTCCTATTTTTCTTTCCTTTTTCGGGAACGGCGTCTAACGTCTTCTCCTGTGATAACATAAACATTCTTGGTCTTAACATAAAACACAAATTATCTTGGAACCTCATATTTCAATGGGCTAAGGTGACCTCAAAAAAGCTGGGAGTCTTCATGTTATGGGAATATTTTCTTACTGCACAGCTACTTCCAGTTATAATAAGGGCCTTATCTCCCCTGTATGGAGTACTTTTCTCACATTTGGGGAGGCTCCGGCGCCTCCACCCTTCTATTGGATAGGGGTGAGTCTAAAGAAGAAGACTAAATAAACTGTCCCCTACATTCAAACTCTCTTACCCTCTATCTCTGCGACCGTCCTAACGTTTTCGCTCTATCTCTTTCTATAGGTACTACAGCGGCAGATGCCTCGGGAGTTGCTCTCGCTCTCCACCACCCCTTGCGTCGCCCTCGTAGCACGAGGTGTTTTGCTCTCGCCACGAGTCAGCTGAGTACTGCCGAACCCCAGGACTTTGTTCGTTGTGGCTTGCCTCTTTTTTTCCAGCTTACTTCTGTTCTGTTGGAACACCTTGCCTTTCTTCTGTTTTCCAACTAATTAATCTTCCTCTCTTTAAAGCCCACGTCTGCGCTCACCTGAGAACTTTGGGTTAGACTGGGGGATTGGGTGTGGGTTTTTCATGTTTTATTTTCCGCGCCCCTCCTTAAAGGCCCGGCACGTGAGTTGGTGGATCCGTAAAAAAAAAACATTTTGAAGACGGTTACGTTAACGATTAAACGGTATTCCGTTTACATTCTTACCGATAACTTAATGATTAACGCCGTAATTTTTTTTAACTTACGATTAATTAAGATTAACGCGAGTTTAACTTTCGTCATTAACGGTGCCCACCTTTGATATATATAAATATATATACTATAATATATATATATTATATTATATATATAATATATATATATATATAATATATACTAAATATATTATATATATATATACTATAATATATAATATAATATATATATATATAATATTAATTATTATATAATATTTAATCATATATAGTATATATATATATATATATATATATGATAGTATATATATATATAATATATAGTATAGTATATATATATATACTTATATTATAAATATATATATATTAATAAGTAATTAAAAATTAAATTTTACATAACATTATTAATTAGGTAATAATTAGGATTAATTACTACATTAAAACAAAAAAGCAATTTTTCTTAAAAAATATTAAAGCTTGATATTTATAGATATATATATATAGATAATATACTATAATATATATATATATGAATATAACTATATACTATAATATATATATATATATATATATATTATATATATATATATTTAATATATATAATATATCAGTATTATATATACTATATAGCTATATAAAGTATATCAAATTAAATATTGCCAACAATGATTATGATACAGTATTTAATGGAGAAGTTTTAATTTGGTCCTTGAATTTCCGGACTTTGCTTTTTTTTTTTTCCCCCAAGACCGAATAATGGGGTGTAATTTCTTGTTACAATGAGAATTATAGCACTCAATAAAGGTTTAAAAAACGTTTTCCTGATCTATTATAATCTAAGAAACGTATTACCATCACTTACCATTTCTGTCGTCGTTTATGAAAGGAAAACCTATTCGATGTTTAAACTCAATTCCTGATCAACACAAGATATTCAATCACTCTATAAAAGAAAAATCACAACGCACTATACTATATAAGACGAGCTCAAGAATGAGCTGTTATTATAGAAAGTGAACTACCTTGCTCACTGTTACTCTAGACACTAAACAACTTGTTTCTATTGTCAGTAGCATGAATAGTCGTCAGTGGAAAGCGAGTCATCACTCTGATTAAGAACCATCTGTGCGAAGTCGAAAGGAGTACTAGCAATCTCCAGACGAACAAATCGAAACGATTATCTAAATGCCCATCAAGATGTTGTATCTTTTTGTCTCGATCCATCCATTGAAGAACCTTGCAAGGGTCAGAATAAGGTGCTTCAAGTCTCTTCAATGAGATCAACTCGAAGAAAGACATTGAGAATATGTTTGAAGTTCGGCGGAATTATTGATGATGATGCACTGAGGGATGAGAGAATCGTAGCTGCCAAAATCCAGTTGCTTCTTGGATGGATATAATTTTCTCACCAAATTTGTTGGCAAGAACTCTATTTTTTACAGAGTGTTTAAGGAGTTCTAAAAGGGCCAAAGAATGTGTATTTTTTGATTTACTGCGTGAAAAGGAGAGAATCCTGAGTTCATCTGGGGAATGTAACGAAGAACTTAGGCATGATGACTAGAGAGAGAGTAACCAGCAATTATTAAATCGCGTACGATGAAAGAAAGTCTTAAAAATCGATGAAATCTTATTGATCTGACCATTTTGGCTGAAGGTTAATAGCAGCGCTTGTCGAGTCTATACAAATCCAATCAATTTGATAGTTCCGGTTGAAAAATTCTCTTTCAAACTGTGGTCCTCTATCTGAGATTACATAGAGAAGAAAAAATTACAAATAAAGAGGATTCCAAAAATTGAAATCCATTGCATGAAGGCAAAATGTGACAGATTTCGACAGTCGTATTTACTAGATGACTTGCATCTGTCCACTTAGTGATTTTCTGTCGATGGCAGTGCAGGAAAATATCTAAAAACTTTAGCACAGTATCGTTTAAAGAAGGATGAAAGGTAATGGTTCCCACTATGTCGATATGCAGATGTCTCGAAACGGCCGAGACGGAATGTCCTGGGGGCAATAGGTGGTTAGTATACGATAATTTCTGAGCACGATGCCATTTGATAGGCCAGAAATACTTAGTCTTGATAAGATGAAGAGAAGCCTTAATTCCAGGATTGAGAGATCTGATGAAAATTGTTTATGATTTGCTCACGGCAAGGTTTTTGAAAATATGGTCTCGGAAAAAAAAAAGCTGAAGAGGTATCACACCATATTTGAAGATATCTTGTAGTAGGCTGGTAAGAAAAGACGAGGCTAATAAAGTGCGTAGTTTCTTCAATCTGTTGATTGAGGCTGAGCAATAGAGGTAAATGCAAAGGCATCTTACGTTACGAGGATACCGGGAAAAAACATCTGCACAATGTTATCTGCATCTCCTCAAGTTACTCATTGAAGAGACATATTCTGTTAAGACAGAAAGATGACGTTATTGTCAATCACTATTTGCTTGATATCCTACTGTAGAATGCTTGAAATGAAGAACAGAATAGTAGGCTGCTAAAAGTTCACGGTCGAAAGTTGAGTATTTGCGTTGCTGTTCTGAGTAGGTTTTTGCTGTAGAAACCATTAGTACTGGCTGTCCATCAACCATCTGATGAAGAGCTGCTCCTATAGAAGTCTGGCTACTATCCATTACAATTAAGTATGGGTTACATTTGGAAGAGGCGGAAAATGGAAAAGTTGTGGCGTTTAGAGTTGATTCTTGATATTTCAATAAAGGCTTCTTCTTCTTTCTCTAGTCCAGAAGGATTGTCTTTTGGATGGTGTTTTGCTTTTACTGATAAAGGAAAGGCGAGTTTTTTAAACAAGGATAAACGCGATGGTATAAACATCATTCCCAAGATCGCTTCTAAGGCTTCGTGAGTCTAGAGGCAAAGAGGTACGTGAAATTCGGATGTCCTTTCCTGAAGGAGGAAAATTCCACAAATCGAAGAAAATATCGATATCCAAGATAGTTCAGAAAATAGTTCTAAAGTTGACATCATTTATCATTCCAGGATTGTTTGAAAGAACTTTCTTGAAGAAGCTTGAAAACTGTCTTGAGATGTTCTTCCATCTATTCTGGAGTTGCGCTAAAAAAATTACCAAGTCATCTAAGTATAACGTAAACAAACTGGAAGAATGTCTAAAAATAGAATTCATATTTTCTGAAAAAGTAGTTCCCGCATTCTTCAAACCAATATGGCATAAGAAGAAACATTCCTCGAAAAAGGCCGAAAGGAGTTATTATGGCGTATTTTTCAATGTCCTCTAGTGCTATTGGATTCTGTGACTGGTATTGCACCTCTTGAGGTCTATTTTGCTATGAACATGTTGATCCATGTAGACGCCCCCCCCCCCTTGCAGAGAGACCTTGAATGTGAGGGATTGATACACCTTCTCTATTAAGCCTACTCACGCATCCAATTAACAAATCATATCTGTACACTCGAACCACAAAAGCGTCTCCCCAACGGTTCCAGGAGGTTATTCTTCTGGCCACGATAGGACGTCAGAGAAGGCACACAAGAAGACTTGAATGTCTAATTGCATCTTCACATCCTTCAAGAGAGAACAACCATAGACTCACGACATCTCTCATCCTTTCGACCTGCATCCTGACGTTCAATCACCATCAGGAAGACGTGAGGTCTTGCAAACACTGAGAGAATCACCAGTCTATGTAATCGAATAGTCCTTTTTGGATTAAATTTTGATGTTCGTCAAAGTCGATAGCTGATGGTTAACAATGGAAAACTCCTGAAATAAAAACGAGATATGGAGCTTCAACAGGGCTGCGGAGCCGAGCCGAAATATTTTGAGGGACTGGAGCCGGCAGCGAGAATCTTGGAGCCTGGAGTGGGAGCCGGGGTCGGGCTCAAAAAACGAACGTACGTGCTCCGGCCTCCGGCTCCGCAGTACAAAATTAAGCAAATTTATTAATTTTTATTACTGACAGGTTATATATTTTCCACTTAATATAATATTATATATATATATATGTTAGGAGTGTATAGCGTGAGTATACACAACAGGAATATTTGATATAATTATATATATATATATAATTATATATATATATATATAATATATATATATATATAATATATATTATATAATATATATATTTTATATAGTATATATATAATATATATATATTATATATAATATTATATATACTATATATATATAGATATATATATAATATATATTATATATATATATATATATTAATATGATCAGGCTTTGGTTCAAGTACAAGTACTTGCTACTTGTACTTGTACTTAAGTACACTTTTTGGTACTTGTACTTGTTACTTGTACTTGCAGTTTTTAAAACCAGTGTTACTGTGACTTGTACTTTACTTGAAAACCATGTGTAATGGTACTGTGCTGAGACTTGCAAGTACTTTTGGCATTTTTAACTTGCTAGTATTTTTTTTCTTTTTATCCTCTATACGTAGTGATATTATTATTTCTTATATATATTCTAAATAAATTTTTGATTTTCAATTAAATATATCATTAGTATAATATTATATATATATATATATAGTATATATATATAATTATATATATATATATATATATATATATATTATACTATATATATATAATATATACATCAACCACCTTTTTTTCAGCAAGATGGGGTTAGCTGCATATGACAGTCCACGGTGAAATAGAATAGCTAGGGAATATTACACAAGTCGAAAAGAAATCCCAACCTTTTATGTTCTCTGCTCTCCTTTGTTTTATACCTATTATGAGAAACTCACCGCATCAGAAATCACCCTAGAGCTTTAGGTGACGCGACGGACCCTCCTTATGCATTACTCGCCTTAATTTGGGTTCATCCCTTAGCCCAGGGGGCCACAAACCATACACCCTCTCAAAAACTCTATACTTCACTCCTTATTATGACCTTCTTCTCGCCCTGCCAAACTCACATTTCACTCCTAGAGACATTCTTTTGCTGACTCAATCAACTTTTTTTTTCCTCGGTCTCCCAGCCAGTCGATTCCGATCAGACTCAGGAAGTTACATAATCTTCTTTAGCATCGAGTTGTCATCCACCGTTTCCACATGACCAAAAGCGCATCTCAGATCGTTGAGTCTTTCGGATGTTTATTCGTCTCATTTATCCCTTTTTTCACAAAAAACCATACAACTCTGTAATACGTCCATTTCCTCATTTTATCAATTTCTTCTCACACCTAACCGCGCCCCTAAGATTGTCCATTAACACATTTACTTTTGAGTATATATACCTCTTATGCCAGACCATAGTCTCACTACTTATACATTAACACAGTAACAACATACCCTCACGCTAAGATCCCTAGGGCACTCCAAGGACTTAGGTCTCTTGACGATTTCACAAGGGATTTAATATTGCACACCACCTTCCTGTTAATTCACAACTTTCTTACTACCACTCGGCATCATCCGTTCCCTTTTTGTCCAACATATATATCCTATATTTAAACTCAGACACTGTTCCAGCTGCTCACCATCTAGCACAACTTCACACTGACGACTCCTCACTCACAACCCATTAACCTTTACGTCTGATCTAGTTTAACTTTCAAACCCATAGCTTTTACACTCCGCTGCCAATTTCTCTCACCAATCCTCTCAACAAACTCTCTGTAGATTCACCGCACCAAACAATTATGTTATACTATATATATATATAATATATATACTACATATATATTAATATATAATTATATATATATATATATATATATATATAATATTATATAATATATATAAAATATATATATATATTTATAAATATAATATTATATATATTATATAATGCGAGATGTTGATTGATTAGATTTGGAAATTGTGTAACAGCGTAGCGTTTATGGGGGTTATAGTTCCGAGGGATTCTTATAGAGAGAGCAATATTAGGTTCAACCCTGATTATAAGGGTAAGCGAACAGCGGAGGATAGTACGCTGAAAGTATTATAGGGTACTTAGCTTATTGAGTGTGTGGTAGGGAAGATATATGGCTGGTATTTTCGGTTTCGAAGAGTGCGTTCGAATGACTAAAACTGATTTTGGGGCAGCAAACAAGGTGCGTTTAGAAGTAGCAGAGGATGTGTTAGATCAAATGTTTACATTGAAACAAATGATTGGGAATAATGAGGGAGGAGAAGAATAAAATTGTATTTAGGATAATTATGAAGATTTGCAACAGGCGCCAATAATAGGATTAATAGGTATGCTCTATGGCAGGTATTGTGATAGGTGTTGGTGGTAAGCTTCTGAAAGGAAAATCAACAAATCATTTGATCGATGATAGTGAAGCGTGGTCTGTAAGAATAAAAATGGAGTTGTGAAAGTGATTTAGGTTAAAATTAAAATAGCGGACGAGTGAGACAGATGATGCTATGTCTCCCTCGCCATCCAAATCTGTATATGGATGGAGGCTTATGAAAGAATTAGAGTAGGGGGTGGCAGGATGGTGTTTGAATAATGGAGAATGGAAGAAGAGAGTGGAGAGGTCCCTACCTATTAATGCAGGATGATTTGCATATTTGTGTGGCGAATCTGAAGAGAGTTTGAGAGGACTGTTAGAGAGATATTTGGCAGAGTATGTAAAAGGAGGGATTTGAAAGTAAACGTAAATAAAGTAAGGTTCAACCATCGGTTAATGAGTGAGCGACATCTCAGCTTTGAAAAGTTATGTTAGATTTTAGGCCAGCTGGAAGAAAGTGTGCCTCTGGAATCTTGCAATCCATTTAGGGACCATCATCGTTGAATGAAAAAGACGCGATGTGCAGAATTGTGGTAGGAAAGTTGCGAATGCACTAAAGGTGGTGGTGCCAATTAGAAGTGTTTGGGTTGGATGTAAGGACAAGTCTGAGTGCCCTAGGGTCTTACGTGAGCGTATGTTGTTACCCGTGTTAATGTATAGTAGGGGGACTATGTCCTGGAATAAGAGGTATAGATTAAAAAATGTGTTCAATGTTTGACAATCTTAGTGGCCGTGTAGGCGCCAAGTGATTAGTACCACAAATGAAGAATGAAAACCATGTGCAGAGATGTTATTACGATGTGCGAGAATGGCACGGTACAAGAGAGAATAAAGTGAACAGTCACGCTGTGAGATGGTCTTGTCATGGGGAAAGAAATGATGAATCGGTAAAAGGTCGCTTAAACGGATGTATAGGGGCGAGTGTGTTGGGAGTTGACGATCGGAGAAAGCCCGACAGAAACGAAAGATCGGATTGAGTCGAAAAGGAATGGCCTGGAGGAGAGAAAATGTGAGTTTTGGCAGAGGCGAGAAGATAGGTGCATAACAGAATGAATGGCGCGTGATTTTGTCGCCAACGGTATGGTTGTAGACCCCACTGGGCCACCCAGGAACATTGAACCCCAACATTGCACGAGACGTCATAGCGAGGGTCCATCGAAGGTCCGTGAAGCTCTGCGTGTGGATTTTCTGACTGCCGACGACGTTCTCACTAAATTAGTATAAAGGGAGGCGGTAAGGCTGGGCTTTATTTTCTACTTGCTTCATATTCTTCTACTATTTTTCGGTTTCCGGTGAATGTTACGCACCTTACCTTCCAGTTTGGAGAGAAGAGGGTGGATGATGATTGTGATAATGATGATGATAATGATAATGATGAATGATGATGATGATGATGATGATTATATATATATATATTATATATGATATATATATACTATATATAAATATAGTATATATAACTAATATATATATATATCTATATATATATAAAATAATAATATATATATATATAATATATATATATATAATATATATAATACTAATATATATATACTATATAATATAATATGAACTCTACTATATATAATAATAATATATATATATATATATATATATATATAATATATATATATATATATAAAATATATATATATATTATATATATTATATATATATATATATATATTATAACATATAAAATACCCATATAATAATATCCACCACACCCATCTCATATATACTACTATCTATAACTCATACTACTAACATAACCTAGCCATATCAAATACGTACTTATATATACCCATATATATATGCAGTTTCAGAAAAGTACCCACCTGTCAACCCATGTACTTGTAGCTGATACCATGTACTGTACTTGTACTGTACTTGAACAAATTCTAGAGTACTTGTACTTGTACTGTACCTTGAACAATCTAGAGTACTTGACTTGTACATGTATTGAAAAAATGTCTTGAAACCAAGCTCTGATAAATATAATATATATATATATATATATATATATATATATAGTATATTTATATATATATATATACTATATATATATATATAATATATTATATATAATATATATATTATATATATTGTATATAGTATATATATATATATATATATATATATATTATATATATATAATATATAATATATATATATATATATTATAATATATATATATAATATATATATATAAATATATAATATATAATATATATATATATATATATACTAATATATATAAAATAATAATATATATATTATATATATATAATATTATATATATATAATATAATATATATATATTATATATATATATAATATATATTATAATATATATATATATATTATATATATTATATATAAATATATATATATAATATATATATATATAATATATATATATATATACTTATATATACATAGTATATATATATATATATATAATATATATATATATATATATATATAATATATTATATACTATATAATATAATATAATATATTACATATTTATATAATATATATATATATATAATAACTATATATATATATATAGATAGTGAAGTGTTTAACGTTAGTTTCGCAACGAAAAGAAGTTAGAGATGAACAATAAAAGAAAAAAGAGTAAACAGAAATATCAATAAGTCGTAGTTAAATTGAAAAGACTTATGGTATTGATCAGATGTTAATAAATTAAAAAAGATGTGATACGAATTCAAAAATATTACATTTGTTATAATTATATTATAAATATATAATATTTTATTTGATTAAAAATATATATAATTTTATAAAACAACTTAGATATTTAAGCAACTTAATACAGAATTATAACACTTAAAACCATCTGTGTTACAATATAACTATAGTGTTCAGAATGGCAAGGCAAACCCATCTATCCGACACTCCATCTGCAATGTTTCATTTATTATAATTTACAAAAATCCATTTTTAGAAAAGTTAGACCATAAAATATAATTTTTTTTAAATGTATATAAAATATTATAATAAAAATAAAAATAAAAGTTATAAATTGGTCAAATGTAAATAGTAATAATATTTGTATAAAAACTTGATTATTATATATGTAACTTTTTTTATTATAACTTTGTACGACTTTTTCGTTAAAAAATAAATAAAGTCTGTATGTTTCGCTTTGTCTTATTAGCCCTTTAAAGAGATAAATCCGTTTAGCGCTTTCTACCAGCTTAAGGAGATAATTATGCATATCAACGAACACAGTAAGCCTGAAAGTATCAGGATCCGACCTACAGAGCCAGAAGAAAAAGAAGAAACTACGAAGAAGTTGAGACTCCCTCCGCTCTCCTCTACTCAGAAGTTGAACTGCCTCCCTCTTGGACTCCCTCGTCTCCTTCATACTAGACAAGTTGGAACTGCCACGTCTCTCTACAAGAAGTTGGGCTACCTCGTCTCTCCCCCGGAGTTGGACTACAAGATCTCCGACTGGCCCTACTTCTCTCCCTCTCTCTGAGCCTACCAAGAGGCTTAGAAACCTCCTCAGGGTTACCAAGAACCCTTTGGACGATCTTCAAGAGGTTCTCCTGTCGGTGGATGGTGACATCTTCGCCTGACCTCCGAGATCCTCCAGTTAGTCTGCCACCTAAAAAGTAGTTTAACTACTAAAGAGATAATTTCGCAGGTAGCCGCTGAGGTTACCTGTCATAGAGATAAATACAGAGAGTATTTTATATACTCTCTGTCCCTTCCAGATTGTCCCAGAGTTGGCCAGAAGAACACCCAGCCCTCCTGTTTAGCCAACGATTTACCAACGAGCCCGTGCAGATCAGCATACCCTCTCCGACAACCTTCGACCGCCTTTGCCTTAGCCGGACTTAATCCGAACCAGTCGACGGCTTGTCCTGAAGTGGAACAGACTGACATCGCGACATACATGCTGATCATCCTCCGTCGCTATATAGTTGTCATACCAGATAATAGGATATCATATCAAGTGGTGACCATACGACCGATAACTATATAACTAGAACTGACGACTATATAATTGGTGATCCTAGAGCTGAAAATTTGATACCACGAAGATGGCAGACGGTCAAGAACAGGATAACAATCAAAGAGAGGCAGAATCCATTTCAACAATGAAAATTAAACCACCAACTTTTTCGGAATCTTCAGTCCCGACATGGTTTCGTGTCATGGAAGCACAATTTCATCTCGCTAACATAAGGTCCTCACGAACTAAGTACTTTCATGTTATGTCGCAAATTCCACCTGAAGTTTTGGATAGAATATCCCAAGCCGAACTTGATGCAGAAGATTATGACCGTTTCAAAACGGCGGTCATAAATACTTACGAAAAATCTAAGGTGGAGCTTTATAATGATCTACTTTCCAAAAAGGTCTACAGTGGCAAACCATCTATATATCTACAGGATATGATTCGGCAGGCAGAGAAATTAAATATAGGAGAGGACTTGGTCAGAGTGCAATTTTTGAAAACTCTACCGAGTCACATTCGCACAGCCTTAGCCGCCCATTCTACTCTCACACTTCAACAGTTGGGAGATTTAGCTAATGACATCTTGTTATTAAGCCCACAAGCTCCTGCCATGGCTGTATCATCCACTGCCAACGCCATTGCCCCTGCCGCATCAAGATCAAGACCAACCACTACTTTTGGCCTGGCACCATTCCACGAAAATCAACGCCCAATGGTGTGTAGAGGTCACATTTATTATGGACCACGCTCTAAAAGCTGTAAACCATGGTGTACATGGCCAAACAAAACGGGACTAAACATCTTACCTAATTCTAGACCTCCATCAAGAGCAGCATCCCCAACTCCGTCGGAAAACTACTAGAGCAAGTTGATATTTGTGCCGTTTCACCTTCGCAGTTAACAATAGATGTACAGATTTTTGGCACCATGCACCAGTTTTTACTAGATACCGGAGCCAGCATATCTAGCCTTCCATATAACATGGTCTCTAACATGACGCTGCACCCTTCAAACGTCACTTGTTCCGCAGCCAATGGCTCGCCCATAAAGTGTCATGGGGAAGTTGTAGCAAATATCAGTATACCAAAATTAAGAAGAGAATTCACCTGGACATTTATAGTAGCAGAAATTACTATGCCTATTATTGGAATGGATTTTCTTCACAATTTTGGTCTCCTAATTGACTGTGGACAAAGAGCACTGCAAGATACTTATACTACTCTTCTAGCTCCATTGAAAATAACCTCTGAGGAAGTACCATCTCTTCACGCTCAACTTCAAGGTGAAAATACAGACATAACTTCACTCCTGCAAGATTTCCCGTCCTTAATTTCACCTATAGACATCAACAATCTAGTAATTAAAGATAATGGACCAAAACACTACATAGAAACTGGTGATTCAACCCCAGTTTTTGCCAGAGCTCGCCGATTACCTGACGACAAGTTAAAGGCGGCAAAAGCTGAATTTGACATTCTTCTAAAAAGTGGAATAGTGAGGCCAAGTAAATCTGCATGGGCGTCTCCTTTACACCTCGTGCCTAAGAAAACACCTGGAACATGGAGACCTTGTGGGGATTTCAGAGCCCTTAACAGCATAACAAAACAGGATAGATATCCCATTCCACACATTCAGAGCCTATCTCAACGCCTGCATAACTCTACCATATTTTCCAAGATTGACCTTCAAAAGGCTTATCACCAAATCCCCATTAGACCAGAAGATATAGAGAAAACAGCAGTCATCACTCCGTTTGGTCTCTTCGAATTTTTATCTATGCCTTTTGGTTTAAAGAATGCGGGAGCTACATTTCAAAGAGTAATGGACTCCATCTTCAGAGACCTTCCCTTCGTGTTTACCTATTTAGACGATTGTCTCATTTTTTCTACATCCAAAACTGAACATGAAAATCATCTGAAACAAGTTTTTACACTCCTCCAAGAAAATGGTTTTAAAATCTCTTTAGAAAAATGTGAATTTAACCAATCTTCACTCAATTTTCTCGGCTACACCGTGTCTTCAGAAGGACTATGTCCTCCCAACGAAAAGAAAGAATCCATCTCAAGTTTTCCTCTACCGTGCGATTCAGCATCTCTACGAAGATACCTTGGGATGTTAGGATACTACAGAAGATTTATCCCTAATTTTGCCAAAATCGTCTTCCCATTATCTGAAAAAGCCAAGTTTCATCCCAAGGATAAATCTCTTGAATGGACTCCAGAAGAAGTGACAGCTTTTCAAGATACTAAGGAAGCTCTTCAAAATGCCCTAACACTCCCTTTCTCTTTACCTAATGTCTCACATTTACAACTCGTAACTGACAGCAGTCAGACTTCAATCGGAGCAGCATTACACCAGATGATTGATGGTCAACCTGTTCCCATTGACTTCTACAGCAAGAAGTTATCAGATCCCCAAAGAAGATATTCTGCTTTCGACAGAGAACTTTTGGCAGCATATTATGCTGTCCTTCATTTTAAACACATGTTAGAGGGAAGAGTCGTCACCCTTTGCACAGATCACAAACCTCTTGTTTCCGCTTTCTACTCCAAAAATCCTGCAAAAAGTGATCGTCAACAGCGACATCTCTCAGTACTAACAGAATATATTTCTACAGCAAATTATATCAGAGGAGCAGACAACATGGTGGCCGACACTTTTTCCCGGATTCATTCGGTATCAGTTGACGCTGTCGATTTGCCCGCAATAGCTCACCTTCAAGAAAAAGATGAAGAAATCAAGACCTATCATGATCGCCTTCATAATTATCCCCTGCAGGACAACCTCAAGATATGGTGCGATACCTCTACTTCTTTTCCCAGACCATTTCTTCCAAAGCCAGCTCGCCTTCAAATATTTAATACGTTGCATCAAATGTCCCATCCTGGTATCAAAGGTACTTTACGACTGATCAAGAAAAGATATTTTTGGCCTTGTATGGATCGTGACATTAGGCTTTTTGTACGCACTTGTGAGCAGTGCCAGCTGTCTAAAGTTCATCGTCACACCAAAACAACGGTCACTCCATTAGAAATTCCTTCTTCAAGATTCGAAACAGTTCATATAGATATAGTGGGTCCTTTTTCACCTTCAGCATTTTGTGGATCTTCTTCTCCAGTTTTTCGCTATCTACTTACCTGCATCGACCGAAACACAAAATGGGCTGAAGCCTTCCCAATTACAAACACTACAGCAAAATCTGTTGCCTATGCTTTTATGCAGTGGATATCCAGATTCGGTGTTCCTCTCTATGTGATTTCTGACAGAGGTCCTCAATTCGAAAGCGAGTTCTTCAGTGAGTTGTCACATATGATTGGTTTCCATCGTCTTCGAACAACCTCTTACCACCCACAAACAAATTCCCAGATAGAAAGGTTTCACCGATCTCTCAAGACTGCCTTGATGGCACGTAAAGAAAACTGGCTTCTGTCTTTACCCATCACTCTACTTGGTCTCAGATGCATTCCAAACGATTCCGGTTATTCCGCCTTTGAAGCAGTAACTGGAAAAACTCCACTTTGTCCTATGGACATTCTTCAATCTTCTCCTAACAACAAACAAGAAATGGATTCTTTTATGAAGAAATTTATCGCCCACATGAAAGAATTGGACTTTAGAGACCTTCCTACTTTTCACTCCTTCAACAATTCTTCATATATTCCGGAGGCACTCAAGACCTGTTCTCATGTCTTCCTAAGGACTGATAGGATCAGAAAACCCTTAGAAGCTCCCTATAGTGGTCCTTTCAAAGTCCTTCAACGAATGCCACATTGTTTCAAGATAGAACTCAGGAATGGTCAAACTACAGTAGTCTCAATTAGCCGTTTAAAACCTGCTTTTATGGAAACGGTAACGTCAACGATTCCTGATGATCCTGATGTCTCTGATGTCCCTGATGATCCTACTGTCTCTGGTGTCCCTGATGATCCCGATATCCCTGATGATCCTGATGTCCCTGATGATCCTGATGTCCCTGATGACCCTGATGTCTCTGATGACCCTGATGATCCTGATGTCGCTGACGCCGCCGATGTTCCTGATGTCCCTGACGTTGCTGATGTCCTAAGGATTCCTACTGTCCCTATTCTTCCAAGTGCCCCCCTTACTAGACGAAACCCTCCCCGTAGAGTCCGCTTCAGGATAGAAGCCACTCAGTGCCCCTCTTAGTGATTACATAAAATACCTTAAATAAACAGAAATAAACACTCCCTAAATAGAGCTCGCGCCTTCAGGATAGAAAGCCACTCAAGTTGCACCCTTTTAAGGATATTTATCAAATATATAAAAAAAAAAGAAATACACATTTCCTAATAGAGTCCGATTCAGGATGGAATCCACTCAGTCCCTTTCTTTAAGTGTTCCCCTCAGCACCGGTTCCTCTTCATGATGTAAGTCACTCCGTGTTCTGGTGGGGAAGTAAATATATAGTGAAGTGTTTAAGTTAGTTTCCCCAAACGAAAATACTTACAGAATGAACCATAAAAGAAAAAGTAACAGAAATATCAATAAGTCTATTAAATTTAAAAATGACTTATTTTCATTATTCAGATGTTAATAATTAAAAAATTGTATATTAAAAATATTACATTTGTTATATTATATTATAAATATTATCAATATTTGATAAAAATATATATATTTTATAAAAACTTAGTTTTAAGCAATAATAATGAACTTTTAACAATAAACTCCATCTTGTGTTTATATTATGTTCAGAATGTGAAGGCAAACGCCATCTACCGACAGCTTCTGCAATGTCTCATTTTATATATATTACAAAAAATCCATTTTTAGGAAATGTTTATAAAATATTAATTTTATTTTAATTGTAATATAAAATATTTAATAAAAATAAATAAAAGTTATAAATTGGTCAAATGTAAATAGTAATAATATTTGTGTATATAAAATCTTGATTATTATATATTTGGTAAACTGTGTCTTTTTTATAACTTTGTACGTAGCTTTTTCGTTGAAAAATAAATTGAATCTGTGTTTTCGCTTTGTCTTATAGCTTTAAAGGATAATTCGTAGCGCTTTGCTACCACTAAGAGATAATTTGCTAATATAGAACAATAAGCTGAAATATCAGATCCGACCTACGAAGCCAGGAAGAAGAAGAAACTACAAGAAGTTGGACTCCCTCGTCTCTCTACTAGAAGTTGAACTGCCACGTCTCTCTACAAGAAGTTGGGCTGCCTCGTCTCTTGGACTCCCTCGTCTCTCTACTAGAAGTTGAACTGCCACGTCTCTCTACAAGAAGTTGGGCTGCCTCGTCTCTCCCCCGGAGTTGGACTACAAGATCTCCGACTGGCCCTACTTCTCTCCCTCTCTCTGAGCCTACCAAGAGGCTTAGAAACCTCCTCAGGGTTACCAAGAACCCTTTGTTGGACGATCTTCTAGAGAGGTTTCTCCTTGTGTCGGTGGTGAGCGTGATGCATCTTCGTCCTTTATGCCTCCGAGATCATCCAGTTAGTCTGATCCACTAATTATAAGGTATTGTGTTTAACTACTAAATAGTTGATTATTTCGCAGCGTAGTCGCCGCTGTGAGTTTACCTGTCATGAGATAAATATCAGTAGAGTATTTTTGTAATGTACTCTCTGTCGCCTGCCAGTTTATTGTCCTAGAGTTTTGGCCAGATGAACCCACCGCGCGCTTGCTCTCTGTTAGTTAGCTCAACGTTAGTTTTTATCCAACGAGGCTTTCCGTGCAGTATCAGCATTTACCCTCTCGACAACTTCGACCGCCTTTCCCTCTTATGCCGACATTTATTATCTGATAAACCTGAGTCGAACGTGTCTTTGTCCTGAAGTGTGAGACAGTTAGATGACATCGCGACAATACTTATTGCTTGATCATCCTCCTGCCCTATATAGTTGTTTCGTACTATGAGTGATAGGGGATATCATTATCAAGTTTGTGGACATACGACCTGTGGTAATCTTATCTATTACTAGAACTGATCGTATTCTGATTATTTATATGGATTATATAGATACTGTAATGTCTGAAGGTAAGATATATAGATATAATAATGAGTAGGCTAGGATAGCAGTAAATAGAAGTAGCATGAGTGAGGTAGTAGTATAAATTGTAGACGTGAGTATATGAGGTAGCGGGGTTATGGTAGCATCACCAATATATAACCTATAGATACATCGACAAGTAACCATAAGTAAATACTCATACTAGTCTACTATGACCATCCAGCTAGATGAGGTATAGTGCGCCCCGAAGTAAATATCAGTCGGTATGTAAACCGTAGTAAATATAAATTAACTACGTATATAACGTTATATAATATATTATAGATATAGCGAGTCTAATAAATACCTATTATATAATATATATATATAATAATATATATATAATATATATGATATAGATATAATATATATATACATACATATATATATATATAAGAGTAATATATATATCGATATGTAAAACCGTAAATATATATATAATATAGTAAGTATAGTAAGATATTATATGTATATAATAATATATAATATATAATATATATATATATAAATATTTATATATATATATAATTATTAATATATTAAATATATATATATATATAAATATATATATATATATATATATATATATATTAATATATATTATATATATATTATATAATATATACACATATATATATATATAGTATATATATACATATATATATATATATATATATATATATATATATATAATATAATATAATAATATATATATATATATATATATTATTTATTAATTATATAATATATATACCATATATATATATATATATATATATATATATATATATATTATATAGATATATATATATATATATATATATATATATATATATATATATAATATAAATATATATATATATATCTAATATATATATATTGGTGATGGTCGAATAACACAACTGCAAATTGTCGAAGCAATCCGCACATATTTTGACAATCCGTACAACTGCGGTTGATGTTATCTGCTGCTGATTACACAAGCAATAAACTGACGATTAGCCAGGAAGTTATCTTTTTGAAAAATACCCTTTTATGCCATCAAATTCTCTTTATTATTTTATTATTATATTATTATGTTATTAATTATTTTATTATTTTCTATTATTATTATTCATTATTATTTATTATTATATTATTATTATTTATTATATTATATTGATTATTATTTTATTATTATTCAGAGATGTTAAGCTAACTGGCCATATAATTTCCCAAATCTTCCTTACTACCTTTCTTATAACATAAGGCACAACATTTGCTGTTTTCCAGGTCATCTGGTACCTCACCAAATGTTATTAGATCGCTTAAAAATCAAATACAGTGCCTTTGCAATGCTGATACTACCCTCTTTCAGAATTCTCCCCAGTATATCACCATCAGCCATAAATTTACTTGATAGATATATTTTATATATATATATATATATATTATATATATATATCATATATATAATTAAACAATTATTATATAATATTATATTATGTATATATTATAAATATAGATATATATATATATACTATTATATAATAGATATATATATAATACCTCAAAACACATATATCTAAATATAAATGTAAACATAATTTTATTATATATATAATATTATATATATATATATATAATATATATAATATATATACTATATATATACTATATATATATATACTTATTATATATATATATATATATATATATATATATATATTATCTTTCTTATCTACCTTTTTTTCCAAGATTGGGAGTAAGGTGCGCTACAAGCATCGGAAAAGAAAAGCAGTAGGAGAGTATGACAAATGTCGAAAAGAAAGCCCAGCCTTACCGCCCCCTCTGTACCATTAATTAGTGAAAACTCGTCACAGACAGAAAATCCACCCTAGAGCTTCATGGGACCGCGACGGACCCTCACTATTGTAAATCGGTCAGTGTAGGGTTCATCCCCTTGGCCCAGGTGAGCCACAACCATGCCCCCCATACAAAAACCCCGCCATTCTCTCTCATGCACCTTTATTCTCGCCGCTGCCAAACTCACATTTCTCCCCTCAGACATTCGTTCACCAACTCAATCCACATTCTCTTCAGGTCTCGCCAGACGGTCGGTTCCCAACACACTATCCACTATACATCCGCTTAACCAACCGACTATCATTCATCATTTCCTCCTTTCCACATGACCAAACCATCTCAACATACTTTCATTTATTCTCTCATTTACCCCTTTCTTCACACCACACATCTCTCTAATACGTTCATTTGTCATTTTAATATTTCTTATCACAACTAGGACATGCCCCTAAGCATTGGTCCATCTGAGCACACTTTCGACTTTAGATCGGATACTTCTATATTCCAGACCATAGTCTAACTACCATACAATAACACAGGTTAACAACAAACCCTCATGTCAAGAACTCTAGTGCACTCAAAGACTTAGTTCCCTTTACATTTCAACCAACGATTTAATTGCACCAGCAACCTTCCTCCCATTCACACTGTCGCCTACTACCACTCCTGCATCATCGTTCCCTTCTATCCAACACCATACCCTAAATATTTTAAAATCCAAAGGGGGGGGGGGGACCAAAAAACAAAAAAACTTGCTCCAAACTGCTCACCAGCTCAACATAACTTCAACACGAGGACTACTGTCCCTCACTCACAACCCATAAAACCTTACTCTTATCTACGTTTACTTTTCAAACCCCTCCTTTACATTTACCCTGCCAAATCTCTCTTACCAATCCTCTCAAACTCCTCTTCAGCTTCGCCACACAGAACCAAATCATCCGAAATTTAATAGGTAGGGCACCCTCCACTCATCTCCATTTTCCACATCATTCTAACACCATTTGCTGCCATCCCCACTCGCATTCTTTCATAACCCCATCCATATACAAATTGAATAACCAAGGAGACATAACACAACCCTGTCTCACTCCGCTATTAATCCTTAACCAATCACCATTGACACCATTTATTCTTAAACACACTCACTATTCACTATCGTCATACATTTACTTTTGATTCACATTCAGAAGCCTTTAACACCAACCCATCATATCACTAAATAACCTGCCATAAAGCCTTCCCTATTAACTCTATCATACGCCTGTTGTAAATCCATAAACCTAAATATAATTTATTCTTCTTCTCCCTCATTTTCTCAATCATTTGTTTCAATGTAAAGATTTGATCCACACATCCTCTACCACTCCTAAACGCACCTTGTTGTTTCCTTTCACCAATCAGTCCTTCAGTCACTCGACGCACTCATCGACCAAAATACCCAGCATATACCATTCCCTACAACAACTCAATTAAACTTATTTCCCCTATAATAATTCTACAGTTCCCCCTTTTCTCCCTTACCCCTTATTTAAGGGTACTATTACCGCTCTGCTCCAATCCCTTGGAACTATCTACCTGCATAAACGCTTTAGTACACAACGATTGCCAAATCCAATCAATCGACCAGTCTCGCCTCCGCTCTTGATCAATTCACTAGTAATTTCATCTACACCGGCAGAATTTACCATTCCTTCAACTTTCTCCACTCTAACCCATACCTACTCCCTTACTAATAACCTCATCCCCAAAATACCTATTCCTTCTTGCACCATCAAAACCACACACATTCACTAACACCTCATCATTACTGTTAATATTGTGCAGATTGTTCTTTCCACACTCCCTCACATCCATTTCATTCAGTTTTACAAAAGCACCATCCCTATTCATTTTTCTAAGCAGATTCCTCTTATTCTCATTCTTAAACCTTTCGCGCTTCCTTTCAGAAGAGCTTCCTATTCCCTTGTATGTCCTCATTCATCCTCCTTCGAAACTGTTCATTTACCTCTTTCTTTTCTCCTACGTATGGACCTTTTAGTATTTCTTTTTTCATCCTCTATATATAATTCCAAGCATCTTCCTTTTGAAACTTCATCATTTCTTTTAGTCACATTCAACCACGCTGTACTTTTTTACCTTATTAACACGTTTCATCACCTCTTCATTCTACCATTCGCTGTTAACATTCATACTTCCTACTTTACCATCCTCATTTTCTCCCGCCACCCAAAAACCACCTGTTATACAATTCCCTTTTTGATCACCTACTGCCAACCAAATTCAGGTCCCCCACACTATCAATCTGACAGCTCCTTACCCACCCCATCCAGAGCATCATTCAGATTATCTCCAAAAAATCGTACTCTCTTCAACGTTTTCCTCAGATGGGACCATCCGTCACAACCACACATACCTTGACCTTATTCAAACTTAAATTTAACCATAGAATTCTAATGACTCACACAATCAAAGTCTACCATAGCTTTGTTACCACACGGTAACTCATCAAAAACTTGCAACTTCGCTTCTTTCCTCTCTCATTCATTTCTCACACCAGCACACACACATTTTCACACACACACCACTTACTTTCACCGTTCATCCTTTCACTTTGTTTCTGTTCACAAGCGAGCAAAATCAAATTATGCCCTTCCTAAATACATCCATCACCTCTCTCCTCTTCTTCTCAACATTTATTCTCTGACATTCCAAGTACCCATACGATTCATACAATATCGCCGAAATTTGAAGGTCGTTTACGGCGAATCACCACCATCCTCCGAGGCATGCATCAGCATTCCTAGCAAGAGACTAGGTGGTAGTGGGGGAGCCAAACCCAAACTACCACCGTCCCCTAGCTCGACTTCATACGACACGCAGGGACATTACGATGTGGGCCAATTCTTTCTCCCCCACCACACAGGGATATGTGAGTAGTAGGGATGTCTGTAAAATGTTATCTAGAAGAGGGGTGTTTACCTGTTAATCAATGTGTCTATGGATATGTGGATAAATGGTGGTTAGTAATATGTTGCCTGGAGGATAAGTGTGTGAAGAATATGAACGCAAAAGAGAAAGACGCACCATTAAAAAAATGGGAGGTAATTTTCATCCTTCGAGTATTGCGTGCACTCTCCATATATATATATACTATATATATATATATAATATATATATATATATTAATATATAGATATATATATATAGTCTTTAAAATCCTTGAAGAGATTACGAGTATATCAAGCGAATAAGATTTAAATCCCTTATAAGATAAGCTAAATAGATTTACGCTTACCAAAACTGAAATAATATTTGAAGATATTCTTAAACGAACATCATCGTTGCCATGTAATAAATATACTTTTCTAAGGAATACTGTGTAGAGTATTCATTATCTTTGAGATTCAAATTTTATATAAGGCAAGATTGGCCACGAAGCTTGGAAGCTTTTATTGATTGAAAAATAGTGTATAGTATTTTTCTAAGTTACTATATTTTCGTGGTTTCACGTATGAAGAGTGAAGCTTATTAATCTATGAAGCTATTCTAAATATTGAATCTAAACACTATATCTTCGTAGGATTGTTCGAAAGGAACATTTTAGTCATATTCATATTTTCAAGGTAACATATTAATATAGGATAAATTGCTCTCACGTCTGAACTTTTATATTTCATTGAAGGCTCAGACCCAATCGCTCCATGTATAATCTACTATAATGTACATTACATGCAATATTTTGTGCTTATAAATTGAGGAAGAAATCTTTATGAAAGAGCATATTGCTTTAAAGTATTTCAAAAATTATATTTTTGGCTCAAGAAAGGAATCTATTTATAAACATTTGACAGGAAAGTATACGATTTCGGAATAAGTTAGATCTAAGATACATTATTGAAAAGTAAAAGTTTTACAAAGTATCGGAAAAGGAAAACTCTACAAGTTGTTTCTGCAAACATATTATTGGAAAAAGGAAAGTTCTACAGGTTATTTCTTCAAAAAGATTGAGTTCTTCAAAGTTTCATTCGTGTGGATTAGAAACATTTTTATTTCGGTAGAAATATTCATGGAATAATTTTCTATTTTGTATAGAATATTTTGTTAGATTCTTAAAGAGAGTCGGATATACATTTAAGTTATTTAATATATAGACCCCTACTTTTTAAATATTATTGTATATTATATTTATATATAATATAATATATATATATATATATATATTATATATTAATAATAAATATATATATATATATAATATATACCGGTGGATGGTGTGTCCACCCGTCTAATAGATAGGAATGCGAAATTTTTTTCTTTGTAAACCGTTTTAAAGCAAAAGATTATTAATAGATAAAAATTGATAAGGTCAGCGAAACGACGGAGATGAAGTATTTCAGATCTTTTATATTTTCATTTCTATATATTTGTATATTTATTTCATTATAACATTTTTTTACCCTTTCTCGTTGTAAGTGTAATGGTTTTAGAATAAAGTGAATTCTATACATAAGAATTATTATAGAGATTAAATTCTAAAGAAAAGTTTCTCCGTCTCCGATTATTTTTAGATAAATAAAAATTTATTATCAAGACCTGTGAATGTTATGGCAAACACGGAGGAATAAGAAAACGGAGGAGGGTCATCATGGAAGCAGCTCGGAGAAGTTGGAGGGGAACGGGGGGTAGGAAAATAATTAAATAAATTGGATGGTTTGAGAACGCTTCAGTTTTCTAATGGGTGTATAGTTTATTAAAGAGATCGGGACCTTTATTATCATATTATTCATTCGATAATAATTTTTATGATCTCGATCGTTATGATCGGTGTCAATTTTAACCTGATTTATTAAATTGGAAGAGACTTCTTATGTGAAGGCTAGTTTCTTGGATTTAAAAGTTCAGGCAAGGGTTATTTAAGTATCTTCGGCGAAGCTGTTAAAGACAGTTTATTTGTAAAAATGAAAAAAAGATAAATTGATTGATTATTAGTTGAGTTTCACTTCCAAAGTATTCGCCGATTAATATACGTTATTTGATCATTATAATTAGGTATAATTGGTTATAGTATCTGTTGCGTTGATTTTGTTTATGAAATTTTATGATTTCGTAGTTTAGATTGAGTGGAACTGGTTTTCGGCAAAAAAACCAAAAAATTGTAACAATGCTGCCGACGACTTATGCTGTTATCGTATGGGAGGCTAAGGCGGATTTGAGTAGACTGCGTAATGCCCGATTGACCTAAGGGTGTCAGGCTTATGATCGGGATCAAAGATGGAAGCGTTTCAGTTCCTAGAGTTTTAATTGATAGGGGTCAATAAAAGTCAACGTAAAATATCAGAGCATTCCATAAAATATGGGTAACTATGCGGATTCAAGTTTATAAGAAATTAAGAACTTCGTCAGGCAAATCGTTCGATTCACAAGCTTTCGTGCTAATCGGAACGTTGTCAGAATGGTCCTAATTTATTGAGTCGGAAATGATCCAATTCGATCGGTCGAATCGTGAAGAACTTTTTGCCTTAAAGAAAAGAGATCGCTTAAAGAATGCTCCGATTTCATTATGCAAATGAGGTTTACCGGATTGTGGTTTAACCGGTATTTAGGAACTCGTAAGGGGCCAAACGTCGATGTCAGCGAGATCGATGGAAAGCGTTTCATTTCCTAATTATTGATCGAAAATATCCCAAAGTCATTCACTAAATATGTCTATATCGATCGGATTAAGAAACTCGTAAGGGCTCGTCGGATTGCAAAGGCGCGATCTTCGAAGCGTTTCAGTTCCTATAATTTGCATCGGAAAATGTCACATTCGACTCGGCAATCGTAACTTTTGCCAGAATACAAAAACTTAAAAGAGTGTGCGGAATAGACTTATGCTCTCGTTTTTGTAACCGAATGGGTTAACCGGAATTAAAAGAACTGCGTGAAGGCGAACGTGCGAGTCAGAGTCTCGGAGATGAATGGGGAAGCGTTGAAATCAGTTTTCCTAATTTATTGATCTGGAAAATGATGACAGACAAATTACACTAAAAGGTGATGTCTATCATCGAAGATTAAAACTTCGTTCAAGGCTCTGTCTCGATTACAGTGTGTCCGATCTTCTCGGTAAACGTGTTCATTTCCTGAATTTAACCTAAGATAACTAAGATTGATTCGAAGGACAGAAGGAATGATTCCAGTTAGCGGACTCGCAATTCGATGAACTTTTTGCCAAAAAAAACTAAAAAATGCTCCCCGATCGACTTATTGTCGGTACCGTTATTGGGTTAACACGAAAATTAAGAATTCGTTAATGGCACGGTCGAGTTCAGCGTAGATTCGAAGAAGCGTTATTCAAAAGTATCCTAAGTTTAATATATAAAATATCCGGTCATTCACGGAGATATGTGATCTATCGATCTGGAACCATGAAGAACTCGTGAAGGCTCGTCGATTTGCAAGCGCGATCTTCGGAAAACGTGTTGCGAGTCCTAATTTATTTGATCGGAAATGTATCCAAATCCCTCGACCGCAAATGAGCGATTAACTGTTATGCCAAAAAAAACTTAAAATGCTCGCAAAATGCGGAACGTATGCGTACCGGCTAATTGGGTTAACCGATCTAAGAACTCGTAAGCACGTCGAGGTCAGCGAGATCGATGAAGCGTTTCAGTTCCTAATTTAATTGATCGAAAATATATCAGTCATTCACTAAATATGTCTATCGATCGGATTAAGAACTCGTAAGGCTCGTCGATTCAGCGCGATCTTCGGAACGTTTCAGCTTGGCCTAAATTTATTTTGGACGGAGAGATGGAAATCCATTCGACAATTCGCAATCGATAAAAACTTTTGCCAAAAAAATACTTAATAAAAATGGTGTGCATCGACTGAGTGCTCGTACCGGGTATGTGGGTTACCGGTATTAGACTCGTAAGGGCACGTCGAGTCAGCGAATCGATGGAAGCGTTTCAGGTTCCTAATTTAATGACGAAAATCAAGTCATTCACTAAATATGTCTATCGGATCGGGATTAAAGAACTTTCGTAAGGGCTTCGTCAAGATTCAGCTAATCTTCGGAAATCTAGTTCGGCCTAATTGTAGTTTGATCAGGAAATGCATCCAGTCGACTCGCACATCGATGAAGCTGTTGCCAAAAAGTAAACGTAAAAAGTGCAAAATCCGATCCGATTACTTATGCGTTAATGAGGGAAAGAATGATGTTTGGCGTTAAACCGGAAAATTAAGACGTCGTATAGAGGCCACTGTCGGATTCAGCAACGAGATCGATGGAAGCGTTTCAGTTCCTAATTTAATTGATCGATATGGTCATTCACATGAAATTAAAGAGTCTCGAAGTCGATTGTCGATGGTAAAGGTGATAGTTAAGAGGAACCTCGTAGAAAGGCTCTAGTCGAATTCGGTCGAGAGTCTGTCGGAACATTTCAGTTCCAAGTTTAGTTTGATCTGGAAATGGATCAATTTCAGAACTGCAAATCGAATGAACCTTTAAGAGCGCTCAAAAAATAAATTTAAAAAAATGCTTCCGATCGACTTATGTGGTGGGGGTATCCTATTAGGTCAACCGGTTAATAACGGGATTAAAACTCTAAAAGCTCGTCATTCGGGCAGGGGGAGATCTTGCGAGAAATCGGTTGTCAGTTCCTAATTTATTTGATCGGAAATGATCAATTCGACTCGCAATCGATGAACTTTTGCCAAAAATAATTAAAAAAATGCTCCGATCGACTTATGTGGTATCGTATTAGGTCAACCGGTTAAACGGATTAAGAACTCGTAAGCCCCGTCGAGTCAGCGAGTTCGAGGAAGCGTTTCAGTTCCTAATCTGATTAATCGGAATGCTGACCGTTCACTAAATAAGTTGATCGATCGGATTAAGAACTCGTTAGGCCCGTCGAGTCAACGAAATCGGTATAAGATCACAAATCTTTCAAAATTGAAAATATTTAAGGGAAAGAAAAGTAATACATAATATTCCAAAAATTTATTTAGAGTATGATAAAAATAATATATGAATGCAAACACTTTAGTTATTTTTAAATGAAAAAATGCGTTTTTTCAATCGTTTTCAATTTCCCTTCGCTGATATCGAAGTTGGGTTCCCCCCCGTTGAAAAACATAATCGTTTCTCGGCGATGTAGGTTTTTGTACGAAGCTAGTTCATCTTCGAAAACCTTCTCTGTGTGCATTTTCAAAAGTAACATTTGAGGCATATCTTTAAAATTCTCGTTAGCCGCATTTATTATTTCTGCAAATAGCCGTTTCTTTCGCCTTATATCCTCATCGTCGAAAAAGGAAGACGATAATAACAATTCAGCCGACGATTTCAATACAAAATTTAGTGAGGTTATTCTTAAGGCGTTGAAGTAATCTGCGCAATCATTTCCAGAAGTAAATTCTTTTTTAAATTTTTTTAAGCAATTTTTCCCTTTGGGTATTTTAAACTCGCCATGAACGATGTAATCTTCAATAATTAATCCTTTTACAAGCTTTTCAAATTGCGGCATTTCAGGTTGCGAGAAGCAAATCTCTTTTAAGTCGAAACCGATATATTTTTTATACAAAACAAGAGCCCTTAAAGCCAGGTCTCCGATATTTTTGAACTGATAAACATCGTCCCTTAATTTTGTGATTGTAAACAACGAATTAAGTGGCGAATTTTCAAAATATTCTTTTTGAGATACCTTCCAATCGTCAACACTAAAAACATTTTTTGAATATCTGTCACACATATTCGAGTATTTTTCAGCAATGGAGAGATC
Source organism: Trachelipus rathkii (assembly GCA_015478945.1). NCBI lineage: Eukaryota > Metazoa > Arthropoda > Malacostraca > Isopoda > Trachelipodidae > Trachelipus > Trachelipus rathkii. The sequence continues at coordinate 1,465 of JABUQX010027173.1, read as the reverse complement.
TAAAGTAGTTTGAAATGAAATTTCTTTTACGAAACGAAGAGGGCCAATATTTTCTTCTTCTGGTGGTTCACAAAGGTTCCGAATATGGTCAGCGATTAAACCCGACACCACATATTTCTCCTTGGGTGTTTTAATTTCTCTCGTAAGAGATGGGAGCGCTTTTGAAAAATACCCAAATTCATATATGAATTCTTCATTCGAATTACAAATAGCTTTCATGAAAGGATTTATTTGCGATTGGTCGATTCCCAACAAGTTAAGTACTATCGATGGCAACCCCATGAGGTGCGGCAAGCCAATTGGAGGCTGAATCGTTTCGGGTGAAACTCCAAAAACAAAATCAATAACCTCTTCATAATTTAATCCTTTCAATACTCGCCAAGGAATTGCGTATACGAGACCGAAATAAAGAAGTAATATATTCAAGCATTCGGTCTTAAGAGATTGCTTGACCGAGTTCATTCTCTCTTCCATCCGTTTACTAGAAACTCCAGTAGCTACAGAGAGCTCAATCTCGTTGTTTTCCATCGAATTAGAAGACTGTTTTAAGGCTTTCAGAATCGAGAAACATGAAATAAGGTGAGTCGGGTTCGAATATTCATTAAAACACAAACTCGTATCAGCATTTAAAGGGAATGGTCTCTTTTTTTTTCTCTTATTAATAAGATTCATTTCTCTAAAGAACCAAGAATCAAAAAGAAATCGGTGGATGTTTGTCGTGCTTAAACGGTCGATTAAGTACGATTTAAACATTTGTACTTCACAAATAAATGTGGTGGGAAAAACATAGAATATTCGAAAGAAAATGTATAATTTAAGGGTCAAATAGTTCGTCGGGGTTGCCGAAAACAATCTTAGATTGTCCTTCCCATTTAAGCTCTCGTTGGAAATATACAATATTGCGTTAAAGTATAGTAAAGATAGTAATCGAAGAACATATTTCGATTTCGATATATCGCTCAAACACTTTTCAAAGCTTAGCAAATTTTCAATATTTTGAGTAATAATTTTTTTACATTTATTTTCATGAGCATTCTCTTCTTCACCCTCACCAACAATCTCACTAGCACCACCGTTTTTTATAGTTTGAATTGAATTGAATTGAATCCAAGCATAATTCATCAACCTGTTTAAAGGTGATAGGAATGTTCGCTTTCAGTGAAACGAAAGATTTATCTTTTATAGCCCCCTCTTCATCCCTGATTGAATTATCATCGCCATCAATTTTCTTAATTAAGAATTCTTCGTTTATATAAGACTCTGAACCCGTCCCAAATTTCGGTATCTGAATGATGCGTGCATACCCCTGATCGTAGATGCCATCAGAAAACGTTTGATAAATTTCGCTATTTCCATAAGATTCCTTCAAACATTCGATGTCTCTTTCCCTGGTGCCCCTATTTTTCTCTTTTTTGTACTTATCACTCAAATATTTAAAATGTCTCAACGCTAAATTTAAAATCGG
>JABUQX010027172.1:12500-20502 GCA_015478945.1 Trachelipus rathkii | reverse complement strand
ATATATTTATATTCAAATTCAACATGTTTCTTGCAAACTAATCATCTTCAATCAAGACTATATCTCGAGCGTTTAAATAGTTAATTAGTTGCAATTATTATTACTATAATAATATAATAATAATATAAAATAATAATAATAATTAATAATAATAATATTATTGATTATTATATATTATATTATATTATTAATAATAATAATATTTATATTATCTATTTTTATTATTATTGATTATTATTATTATTTATTCTGATTATTATTATTTTTATTATTATTATTATTATATTTAATTATTATTATTATTATTTTTTCATTTTATTATTATATTATATTATTATATTATTATTATTATTGCATTCGCATTATTATTGTATAATTATTATTATTATTGATGCTATTATTTATTATTATTCATTATTATTATTATAATTTATAATTATACGATTATAGCATTATAATCTACAAATACTAGTTTTTAATGTATATGTTTAATAATAATGTTAAGATATAATTTCTAATTATAATTATAATTTTAATTATTTGTTTTTATATTATTCTTATTATTATTATTATTTATTATTATGTATTATTATTATATCATTATTATTATTATTATTGCTTATATTATTTATTATTATTATTATTATATTATAATTATTATTATTATTATTATTTTATTTATTATTATTATTATTATTAATTCATATTGTTTTATTAAATTATACATTTAACATTATATTATTATAATAATTTATGCTAATATTCAATATATATTAAACATTATTCGATTATCATTTTTAATATTATGATTTTTAATTATTTATTCTCATTTTTATACGTATTGTCATTATTATTAATTTACATCCATGATTATTAATAATTTTCATTATTTAATATTAACATATTTATTTAATATTATTATTATTTTCCTATATTATTTTTTAATTTAACTTTTTTAATTCTTATTCTTTCTCAATAATAAATATTTACTTTATTTAATTTTTTAAGTTCCCATTCTATTTTTAGTATAATTATTGTTGATTATTTTAATATTTTATTATTATTTTTGAATATTTATTGATTATTATTATTATTTTTAATACTATATATTATTATATTTTTAATATTATTATTATTGATTTTTAATATTATTATTATTATTATAATAATTTTTATCTTTTTAATATTTAATTATTATTTTTAACATTTATATTATATATTATTTTTTTTAAAGTTTACTCTTTTTTTTTTAACATTAAGATTATTATGTTGTAATATGTGAAATATTTTTTTTTTTTAAGATTATTATTATTTTTAATATTAGTTATTAAATATTATTTATTTTTCAATATTATTTTAATATTTTTATTCTTATTAGTATTATTAGTTATTTTTATTATTAGATATTATTATTAGAATATTATTATTATATTAGCATATTATTATTCATTTATTATTATTATTATTATTATTGATTTTTATTATTATTATCTATTATTCATTATTATTATTATTATTATATTATTATTAATTATTATTATATATTATTATTATTATTGATTTGAGTTAATTTTTCTTTTTTTTCATTTTTTTTATTATTTGTTTATAATTATTATTATAAATTATGTTTAATTGTTAAGTAATTATGATTAATTTTTCTTATTGATTATATTTATTATTATTATTATTATTATAATTAATAATAACAATAATATTATTATTATTTGCTTATTATTATTGTTTGATTATTATTATTATCTATTATTATTATTTATTATCTATTATCATTATTATTATTATTATTATTACTTATTATTATTAGTTATTATTATAATTATTTATTATTATTCATTATTATTATTATTATCTATTATTATTATTAATTATTTATTAGTTATTATTTATTATTAATTTTAATTATTTATTATTCTATTATATTATTATTATCATATTAATTGTTATTTTATTTATTATTATTATATTATTATATTATTATTAATTATCATTATTATTCATTATTATTATTATTATTATATTTATTATTATTTATTATTATTATCTATTATTATTATTATTATTATATTATTATTATTATTATTATTATTATTATTATTATTATTATTAATAAGATTATTTGATAATTTATCTATTATTTACTAACTATATTATATTTATTGTTGCCAACAGAATTAAATTTCAGAAATAAGATTTAATTACTATTCATTACTGTAGATTGTAGAGTATATGTAATTTAGTCCTTATTAAAAAGATTAAAAATACTACATTACATTTATGTAAATATTAAACCACCACACACACTATAAATATATATATATATAGTATATATATATATATACTCATATATATATAATATATATACATAATATATATATATATATATATATATATATATTATATATATAGTATATCTATATATATATAAATATACCATTAAATATATATATATTATAAATATATATTATATATTATACATATATATATAATATATATATATATATATATTAATATATAGTATGTATATATATATATAGTATATATATATATATATATATATAGTAAATAGATATAATAATATATATATATATATATTATATATTATAATATATTCATATATATATATATAGTATTAGTATATATATATATATATTACTATATATATATGTATATACTATATTATATATACACCGGTATATACTATATATATATATACTATAATAATATATATATACATTATATATATATATATATAATATATATAATATATATATATAATATAGTATATTATATAATATATCATATATATATATATATATATAATATAGTATATATATTGATAAATATATATAATATATATATAATATTGATATATATATGATACATATATATATATATACTATAGTTATATATATAATATATATATATATATAGTATTATATATATATATATATATATATATATATATAGTATATACTATATTATATATATATATATATATATATATTGATACATTGATATATATATATATACTCTAATACTATTAGTATACTATATATATATAGTAATTATGATATAAATATATATATATATATATATATATATATATATATAATGTTTCTCTATCGCTGCTTATAAATTTTGACTCTTATATAAAGCCAAAGTTTTCGTAATATAATTTTGGGGCCGTTTTTTACATTTTCAACAGAATTTAAGACAGTATTTTTGTAATTCAAATTCCGGTGCAAAGACATTTGATATGCAAGCAGGAATCAAATCGACATTGACTTCTTTCATCTGTTCGGACTAGCTCGTGTCGATATTCCTGCCAAATTTTTTAACGCTGGAAATGTTTTCGGGAAATTTATTGAAAATAAATAAATATTAAAATAAGACTAAAGATGGAATTAAAATCAAATTAAAAGTACATCTGAACATATTTATATATATATTATATATATATATAAGTATATATATATTATATATATATAATATATATATATATATATATATATACTATATATATAATATATATATATATTACTATTTAGTATATATACTTATTATACTATATTTATATATTATATATATATATATATATATATATATATATATATATAGAATATTATATATATTAATATATCATATATATATATTATATATATATATATATAGTATATAATATACTAATAAGTATATATCATAGATATAATATTATTCAAAGAAACAGTTGCTGTATCCTTAGCTTTAATGGAGTATAAGTTCCCAGGCATTTCAAACGAAATCTAAGCAAAAAATGAGTTCCCCGCCTCTTAACTATAATAATAATAATAGATTAATAAATAAATTAAATTAATAATAATAAAATAATAATAATAATAAAATAATAATAATAATAATAAAATAATAATAATATAACAATAATAGAATACATAATAATAATAATAAGATTAAAAATATAATTAATAATAATAATAATTAATAAATAATAATAATAATAATAATAATAATAATAATAATAATAATAATAATAATAATAATAATAATAATAATAATAATAATAATAATAATAATAATACATAATAATAAATAAATAATAATAATAATATAATAATAATAATATTAATAATAATTGATAATAATAATAATAATAATACTAATGATAATAATATAAATAATAATAATAATAATAATAATAATAATAATATTTTTATAATAATAATAATAATAATAATAAATAATAATAAAATAATAATAATAAATAATAATAATATAATAAAAATTATACTTTAATTAATAAAATAAATAAATAAAAATTATGAAATAATATAAATGATAAATGTGTTCGAATAATACTAACAGAATAATAATATATAATAATAATAACTTAATCAATAAGTAATAATAATAAGTAATAATAATAACAATAATAATAATAATAATAATATAATAATAATAATAAATAATAATAAATAATAATAAAAATAATAAAAATAATAATAAAATAATAATAATAATGAGATAATAAATAATAATAATAATAATAATAATAATAATAATAATAATCATAATAATAATAATAATAATAATAATAATAATAATAATATTGTCTTCACAGGTTAACTATGCCTGCTTTGTTCAAAGATTTCAACCCTATTCTTAAAGCTCAGTTTAAAAGACGTCTCGAGAATTTCAGACGCTTAATACATGTTGTTTAATATTAAGGTATAAGAGACCTATTTTTATATATTTTTATTACCATGGTCACTGAGTAACCCGATCGACAGAGTTCGTCAAAATGTTTTGGTATCTTCTCAACCGAATATCATTATATTAATATTGTGGTTGCTATCTATAATTATTATTAAATTAAATATTATTCTTGGACATACCCTTCTGACATGAACAGAGCAACTGCGAATGATCATAAAACTCTCCGCAATCCCATTTATCTTGCTAAACCTTTTTTAAACCTTCAATCATCTGCTAACCTTTTTTTTCTCTCTTTCCCTTTCCTTTTCTGATTGTCTTCCGATTCTTCTTACTTTTTTCAAAAGATAATATCGCGAATTCATCAACTGGATATAGGCTTATATATATATAATATATTATATATATATAATATATATATATATATATATATATATATATAATATATATATATATAGTATATAATTAGTATATATAAATATGATATATATATATATATATATACTATATATTATATATATAATTTCAAAAATAAATTTAATATTATTACATTGTATTAAAAACAATAATCTATAACGACAAAAGCACTTTTATGGTACATCAACCAACAACCAAACAACAACAACAACAACAACAACAACAACAACAACAACAACAACAACACAACAACAACAACAACAGACAACAACAAACAACAACAACAACAACAACAGACCACAAGCTATCAACAACAGAACAACAAGCAACGATAAATAAAATAATAAATATAATAATAATAATAATAATAATGACATAATAATTAATAATAATAATATAATTAATAAGTAATAATAATAATATAATAATAATAATAATAATCAATAATAATAATAATAATAATAATAATAAAAATAAATAATGTAATAACTAATAATAATAATAATAATTAATAATAATAATAATAATAATAAAAATAAAATAATAATAATAATCTAATACTATTAAAAATAAAATAATTAATAATAATAATAATAATAAAAATAATAATAATAATAAAAACTAATAATAATAATTAATTAATAATAATTAATATAATGAATAATAATAATAATAATCAGATAAAAATAGATAAAATAATAATAATTAATAATAATGAATAATAATAATTAATTAATAATTTAAAAATAATAAAATAAAATAATATAATAATAATAATATAATAATAATAATAATGAATAATAATGAATGAATTAATAATAATAAGTAATAATACATAATAATAATAAGTTAATAATAATAATAATAGATAATAATAATAATTAATAATAATAATAATAATAATAATAATAATAATAATAATTTTTCATTAAAATCTTAAAGTTCACGTTTTAAGAAGACGAAAAGGTAATAATGAAATAAATAATAATAATAATAATAATACATAATAATAATAATAATAATAATAATAATAATAATAATAATATAATAATAATAATAATAATAATAATAACTAATAATAATAATAACTAATGCAATAATAATAATAATAATAATAATAAAATACATAATAATAATAAAAGAATATAAAATTAATAATCAATAATAATTAATAAATAATAATAATAATAATAAAATAATAACTGAATATAATAATAATAATAATAATAATAATAATAATGAATAATAATAATAATACATAATAATAATAATAATAATAATAATAATAATAATAATAATAATAATAATAATAATAATAATAATAATAATAATAATAATAATAATAATAATAATAAATAATAAAAAATAATAATAATAATAATAATAATAATAAAGTAATCACATATAATAATCAATAATTTATTTATTTGCTTTAATATTTGATTAATTAATAATAATTTCAGCATGATAAAATTTAGTTATTTTCCTTTATTATTTTCGACGCCATTTTGTATTTTCTTAAACGCACCTTGACAATTAACACACGAATATAAAGTAACAAATTATATATATATATAATATATATATATACTATACTATACTATATTATAATTTAAGGCAAGGTAAATACAAAATATATATATATATATATATATATATTTATATATATATATATATATATATATATAATATGTATAGTATATATCATATATATAATATATAGTATATATATGATATTATATCATCATATATACTATACTATATAATATACTTAGTATACTATATATATATAACTTATATATATATATTATATATATACAGTATATATATATATATATATATATATATATATATCTATATATATATAATATATATATATATTATATAAATATATTATGTCATATATATATATATATATATAATATATAATATACTATATATATATATAATATCATATATATACTATATATATTATATATATCTATAGTATATATATATATATAATTATATATATTAATATATATATATATATATAATATATATATCTAGCTCACCTGTGAAACCAGCGAAGGAAAATTTTTCAAGGCCAAGTGCTAAATACAAAATCAATCTTTCCATCTATTGTTAAATTGCAAGAAAATTCAATTTCGAATTAACATTTTGCTTCCTTACGTAGTTGCGTCCGTCGCATGTCGTGTAACGATTAACGAAAGGAATTTGAACTAATTTGTTTCGTCTTGGGGCCTTTGTCCTCTACGGCAGGCATAAGTAAGATCCCTCTGGATAAAAATGCGAAGTTTTAGGTTCCATATCATGAGGAAAAAGATAGATAGCTAGACAGGGATAGAGATAGATAGAAAGATAATATAATAGATAGGATATATGTGATAGATCATATGTACATATATAATAATGATATGTATATATATATATATATATATTATATATATGATATATATATATATATATATCATATTATATATATATATATATATATAAGATATTATATAATAGATATATATATATATATATATATATATATATATATCATATATAGTATTTATATTATATATATATACTATAATATATATATAATATATATATATATACTATATATAGAGAAGAGCAGAGGAGAGAGAGAGAGAGAGATGGACGAAGAGAGAAGAGAGGAGAGAGAGAAAAAAATGAGAGGGGAGAGATTAAGTGAAGAATAGGAGGGAGATGAGAGGAAGGATTGAATGAAGACAGTGAATATAAAGAGAAAATGAGAGACAGAGGAATTGAGAGAGAGAGAGAGAGAGAGAGAGAGAGAGAGAGAGAGAGAGAGAGAGAGAGAGAGAGAGAGAGAGAGAGAGAGGGT
>JABUQX010027172.1:0-5000 GCA_015478945.1 Trachelipus rathkii | reverse complement strand
AGTTACGCTATCAATTTAGATGTATATATATATATATATAAAATATATATTATATCTACCATTAACACTGCATGAATACACTCCTCATAATTACTTACCACACAAATGCATTGTATCATATATTTATATATAATATAATATAAATATATATATATATATAGATATTATATATATTATTATATATAATCATTATTATTATATATATATATAATATATATTATATTTATATTATATATAATATATATATCTATATATTATTATATATATATATATATATATACAATCATCTATAAATTGTTGTAATGTTTAAGTAATTGATGTAAATATATATTTATATATATATAATATTTATACTATATTATTATATATATTAAAAATAAGAGTATATATATATAATATTATATATATAGTATATATATATATATATATATATATATATATATATATATATATATATATGATATATATACATGAAAATAAAAATAAATTTCTGAGAACAAAATAAGAATATTAATAATCAATATAAAAATATTTTTCAAAAATACAAAACATTAAGTAAAAATAATATTGTATACAAAATGATTTCATTTTTCGTTTTGGAAGTCTTCAGTCGCATTACAATAATTTAAAGAAATAAACTAAAATAAATTTGACAATAGTGAAAAAAGAAAAAATTCTTTTAAACTCTTTACTAACCGTTTCCAACTCTAATCAGTAAATGAGAAAAGATACCATCGATTAAATGCTACGAATTATTAAATGTATATTTCATTATTATATATATATATTATATATATATATTAAAATATATATCATATATATATATCATCATCTCGTAGAATATATATTTATATATATTAAATATATATATTGCTAATATCTATATACCAAGATAGGAAAATAATTATATTGAAGTAAAGTTTATATATATCCATATATATAATATAATATATATATATATATTATATATGTATATATATATAGGGAAACTGTATTTCATCTAACAGCAAAATTTCATTACTTATTATCTCATAATCTCAAAAACTTACAATTAGCTACAGGGAAAAAAATACATTTTTGGAATCCTGGTTCAATTTTAGTCCGGAAAATGATATAAAAAAAAAAAAAAAAAAAAAAAAAAAAAAAAAAAAAATACAAAAAAATTTAAAAAAACTACCAAATATTAAGTTATTGCTTTTTTTTTTTTTTTTACTAAGAATACCCCAGGGGATGTACCCGCACAGAATGGCAGGGAGTACGGGGTCTCATCGCCACATTCCGGGAACTACGGCGGTAGGACTTAATTACCCCCCCTCCGGGGAAGGTCTCCGCGAACCCCGCTCTGTGAGTATTGGGTTTTGTCGCAGGGGCAAACACGGGTCCTCCCGCCTTCCCACTCACACCCGGCCAGGTACTGCGAAAACACACGTCCCACCACCCTGATCGTTCCCGTCGGCTCGAGCACCCCATACCACTACACAGCCCAGCACCAACAACATGATAATAACCCCTCTCTTACACACTACACACCACCATGAAACTATACCATATCACATAAACTAACAATACACATCCATTCACTATAATTATTATATATATATTATATTATATAATATATGATATAATATATATATATATATATATATATATCTATATATATATATATATATTAATATATATATATATATTATATATTATAATATATATATAATATATTATGTCCCCTGTCCCTAAAAAAAAATCGCCAAAATTTATTTTATTGATTTATTATTATTATTTTTTATTTTTTTTTTTACAGTTTCCCTAAACTAAAATTTTACAAGGATTCCAAAATGTATTCCTTTTGCTGTAGACTATTGTAGTTTTTGAGAATTTTTTTTTTTTTATTTTTTTTTATTTTTTTTTTTTTTTTTTCACATTTTCCGCCACTAAATTGGGCCAGCATTCCAACAAGGTTATTTCATATATTATTAGTTATATAAAAAACTCACGCACAAAATGATTTTAAAAATTTTATTTTTTCTGTTAATATATACATATACCTATATATATATATATATATATATATATATTATATTATTATATATAATTATATATATATATATCTATTATTTATATATATATATTATATATATACTATATACTATAAGGAGAGGAGCTGGCGTGCTGATAGTTATCCATCTTCTTCCTTCTTTATGCTTTGCTCCTCCGCTTCATGACGGTAGTTGTGAAGTTCTCTCTCTCTCTACTCTCCTTCTCATCTACTCTCATCGATTCGTCCTCTCTTCTCCTCGTCTCTCTCTCTACTACTCTCTCTCTCTCTCTCATCTTCTCGTCTCGTCTCTCTCTCTCCTCATCTCTCTCTCATCTCTCTTCTTTCCCACTCTTTTCTCTCTCTCTCTCTCTCTTGTCTCTCTCTATCTCTCTCTTCTCTCTCTCTCTTCTCTCTCTCTCTCTCATCTCATCATCTCTCTCTCTCTCTCTCCTCTCTCTCTCTCTGCTCTCTCTCTCTCTCTCTCTCTCTCTCTCTCTACTCTCTCTCTCTCTCTCTCTCTCTCTCTCTCTCTCTCTCATCGCTCTCTCTCTCTCTCGTCTTCACACATAGGATAATAAAAACTATTTTTTTGGTTCTGAAATTTTTACTGGAAATAATTCTATTGAAAACACTGTCAACTATAATTTAACAACACTTGCGACCTTCGTTAAAAGTTTCATTACTTTAAAAACCTTCATTACTTATTCTTCGCGACATGCTAGTAAGATTTATGAAACGTAAGTCTTATTTTGAATGAAAAAAAAAAACCGGCCCAAAAAAGACGCGCCCAAACTCTGTAAATTACAGATCGAGCTGAAAACAAGATTTTTCACATAAGACACCTACATAACTCGCTCAATGACTTATAATAAGTAATCTCGCATTAAAATAAGAACAAACATACTACAACATATACTCATTACTAAACTCAAGACCATATATATATAATATATAATATATTATATATATATACTATATATAATATATATATATATATAATATTATTTATAATATATATTACTATATTATATATATATATTATATATTATATATATTATATCATTATTACCATAATTATTTTACAATGTAAAACCACGTAAAGCAATCATAACAAGGCATTTCTTTGATCAATAAGGGAAGTGTTTCATCCTACAACGGATATTTTCTTTCAACTTGGTTAAAGAAAAACGTTAAAAGTTTTTATAGCTATTTATATTCGAAACACTATTACTATTAAACCAATTATCAACAGTATAAAACCAATAAGACGCACTCTATGTAATGTGGAGTACACTTATCACTTTTATTGCCCTAAAAGCTGGAGCAGTTATTTTTACACTAAATTTTTATGATACTAAAACACTGAATTAAATATCATTTAAAATATAATCACTTATGAAACACTATTATTATTTCAATTTTAAACAGAAATGCGCTTTGTTTCAGAATTAAACCTAATATATTTTTTTTAAACTGCACTATTGTTCCTGTTGCTCAGTAGATGGGTGTCTTCATCGAAGGCGATCATCATCCAAATGACGGTACATCTGTGAAGTCGATCTGACCAAGCCGGTAGAGGAATCATCTCGAATTTGATTTACCAAGCCTGGATATTGTAACTCTTCGCCGAAAGGATTGAAACTTGATGATGATATTCTCTGTACGATAATGAACAGAAGGTACGAATCACAAGATAATTACAGGCATTTGAATGAAGATAATACGTGACAGCTAGATGATTATGAGATCCTCCACTGTCAATAGGAATTTTCACTGTATATAAAATTTATTCCTCTCCATTCTTTAAGAAAACTAGCATACATATAATAGCGAGTGGTATGTGTTTTTGCCATTGTCATTGTACGATACTAACTAGGTATATACTGATGATGCATTTACACTTCTTCCAGGTTATGCATCAATATTACGTAGCAGTAGGTTACGAGGTGCGATTGGTTGAGACGTAATACCATACATGGTCTTTGAGTCTCTTCCTCTATTTGAAACAATTGCTGAAGAACAAAATGAGACAGTTCATTTGAAAGATATAATCAGATGTGTACCTTCCATAAAGAGAGTAGTTGTTATACCTAGTGGTTCGAAGGAACCAAGCCACTATTAAACTGCAGGCTTGGATAAGACCTGCGTATTAACTGCGTGCTAATATGTTTTCCGCGTCCCACACGAATTTGTGCGTTAACATTGAAGTTCTTTATCGCTATATTAACATCTTAAATTGATCATAAGTGCGCATACGGAAATACCCAATATTTACAAGACAGAATAGGAGAGAGACAGGGATCAACAGCAAAAGCTTGTTCACTAATCTTACACAGACATGGATTTTGCTTGAAAGAATATTTCGTATAATAATCTCAGAAATTCGAGAGCTAGAGCGATGACGGAATCAGCCATGTTAAACTGAGCTGAGTATAGCTGGTAGATGATAAGGCCTGGGTTTAACAGGGTGGACTTGAGGTCGCAGATCATCCAATGCGGAATTTTTCTGTCTTAGATCTCTTGGTCTGCCTGCTTGGTAACATTACTACTAATTTGTTGTTTCGCCTTCCTTTCCCGGGGAGACCAAGCAAATTGAAGGTAAAGTAAATTCGTCATATACTTCTTCTTGAAACTCCCTTACTGCGACAAACTCCTGCCTTGATAGCGGATTAGAACTCCGAAAGCAATTTAACTTGTGATGCCTACGAAGGCGATGAATTCTTCTTCTTCGACCCTGGCCCTATTGCATAAGGACACTCGCACGACTTCTTAAGCCACATCTTCTTGCCTTTGCGTCTGTAGCTGGTTGGCGTCTGCTTGCGCTACCGATTAGAATTATCTCTGCCGCTGCTATAGCGGCACCGTAGAAAGAGAGACATCTGCTTGCGCAGGAAACAGTGATGAGAGAGAGAGTGTGTACTTCACATTACAGGTTGACCAAATAAAGCGAGAGTAATCTCTCTCT
>JABUQX010027171.1:22500-49158 GCA_015478945.1 Trachelipus rathkii | reverse complement strand
TCATGTTATATTGTATTTATATTTATTTATTTATTTATTTATTATTACCACAATAGCCATAACTTAATCCTGGAGTAATTTGTCAGGGAAGTATTGCATGCTGTTTCTGACCAAGTGAAGTGCAGGAAATATTTAGCCGATAGCAAGCCCTGCTTCAGCGCGACGTAGTCGGAATGCTTGCCACTGTAAGGCATGGGTTCGCATCCTAGACGCGGCCTTTCCAAAGCGAGAAGCATGAGAAGAGTGATTTGTTTGTGAATAGACTGTTCTGTTGTATGTGTTGGCTATTTGGTTGTGATGTGTGTGTATTGTGAGATTAGTGTAATTACACGGGATATGGCCCGTTAAACTGCAATACGTAATATATGCCCCAATAAAAATCTCTTACTAACGTACAAAATTTTGCTGTCCGTTCACGTGGCCGAACTAGAACTCAAACCCATACTGAGAGGGAATCCTGTTCTTAAGGTGAGCCAAAGCTCGCCTTAACCCACTGAGCAAAACGTGAACTCGTATATTCCAATTTAAAAATTTCATAAATATTCAGATTTAATAATCCTAAACTAAACTATAAATATAGCTATTTTAAAAATAAAGTTATAGTTTGTAATCCAAAACTATAAACTTATAGATATTACAAATAGCAATGGCCAACTAAAGACAGCTACACTAAAGATTAGTTTTTTGCATTTCTTTTAAAATTAACAGGATTTTAAAAGATTATTAATAAATGTGGAATTCCTCAACATTAGATGAATGTAAGCAACATATAGTTACTAAATAAAACTCTCATCATTTACTTTAAAAGGTAAAGTCTGACATTGCGTATATACTTTTAAATAAGAAATGAAAGGACCAACGAGATGAAATATTCTCAACCATTTTTTTTTTGGAATTTTATCACAGTAATAGTATTTGCCTCTCACGGTATGCGTAAATTTTTCGTCAAATATTACAGTCTTAATGTAAAAATTAACATTGTTATGTTAGACATGATTGGTCAATTGTGAATAAGTTACGTTTTGAATGTATATGTCAGGTTTTACTTTACTGTGTAAGGCTGTGAAACTTTGTTTAACGTTAGACTGTTTATTCCTGTTTAATGTGTGAAGGTTTGTCGTTGTGGTTATATCATAGGTTCAGATGCATGCCTAAGTAAGCCTTTATTAATGTGATCTACTGTGTCAGTTGTAAAGTTAACGATATATGTTTAGAGATATGTTGAAAGTTAAGAATAGCGTACGTTTTGCGTTGCCAAGTGTTAGTACTTTAGAGGTGTTAAGTGATGGAACTTTGTTTTAATGTTAACAGCTTATTCATGTGTAAGTTGTGTTTAGGTTTGTCTTTGACATTATTTTCTTAGTTCTTACACCATGTTAGCTTTATTGATGTGATGTACTGTTGTCAGTGTAAACTTAACCGATAATAGTTAGAGAATATGCTTGAAAAAGTAGGAATAGGTTACGTTTTGCGTGCAGTGTCAGTTACTTTAGAGGTGTTAAGTGTGAACTTTGTTAATGTAACAGTTTATTCATGTGTAAGTTGTGTTAGTTTGTCTATTGTACATTATTCTTCTTAGTTCATCTTACACCATGTTAGGCGTTTATGATGTGGAAACCTTATTATGTTAGGATGTATATTCGGTTGATTAGTATAGATAGTTAACCATTGTTGTGCATTAAATTTTTGTATTAATATTACAGTCTTAATGTAAATAACAGCGATATGTTAGAAAAGTGTAAGTAGGTTTACGTTTTTGTATTCTATATTAGTTACGTGTTACTGTGTCAAGACGTGTTGATCTTGCTCTAAACGCTTTACAGTTTATTCATGTTTAAGATGTGTCAGCGTTTTGTCATTGTTGTATTTATAATTCTTAGTTTAGAGAATGCTAAGTAATCTTATGAATGTGAAAACTTTGTTTACGTTTGACATATATTGATTGATCTTGTATAAAAAACTGATTTTATTTATGTTATTCCAAAATGATTACTCAAAATGTGACTTGAATCAATAGATCAATAGATCAATAATCCAAGGATGGTTCAGGAGGTGGATGGATGGAGGGCTTGGATTTAGTGGTTTGATTAGTGAATTTTACTGATTTAGGTATGTAAAAGCGTTACAATTTTAGTTAAAACTTTGACCTTAATCAATAGATCAATAGTTCACAAAGATGGTCAGGAGGGAGCTTGGATAGTGTTTGATTTAGTATTTACTGCTATAGGGTATGTAAAACGTGACAATTTTTAGTAAAAAATGACCTATAATCAATAGATAATAGATCAGACTGGACAGCCGAGATTAGGCTGACGAAGGGTAGATGGATGCTGTGGTTGATTTACTGATTTTACTCTTTAGGTATGTAAAACATGCAAAATTTTAGTAAAAATTTGACCTTAATCAATAGATCAATAGATCACACTGGACAGCGAGGGTGACAGGTAAGGTAGAGTATGGTGTTTGATTTACTGATTTACTGCCTTTGGGTATGTAAAAAAACGTAAATTTGTAAGTGATAAACATAAAAAGAAAAGAAATTTTTATTATTTATTTTATTTATTTATTTATTAATTTTTTTTTTCCTTGATGCGTTCTAAAACCATCATATTCGAAATCTACAGATCCAATAACATATATAGGACATCAACATTGTTGTTATACGAATGTTTATTAACTCGCACCGCAGTGGCTCCAGCACCGGTGCCGAAGCCAACTCCTTGAATTCCTATACCAAGTCTTTCTATAAATTCAACTCGGAATCCTCTCACCAAATTTCAAGCTTTCTACGTCAATATTTAATTTTTTAAGGGGGTGGCGTCCCCCTTCGGGGGTCCCACGCTGGCGTAACTCGTATATACACCGCAAGCTTAATAGAAATTACACCTATGCAACAAATTTTTTTTTTCTTTTCCAAATTTTTAGCACGATTTTACGATAAGTTCGGAGTCGGAGGCAGGCTGGCTCTCAACGTCGGCGTTCAAACCGGATGCGAAAGACGCGGCCGCGGCGGGATCCGAAGTCGGAGTGCGTAAAAAAAAACGATCCCTTACAGCGATCGTTTTTCGACTCAGATTCGATTTCCTTCGAAAATCGAATCTTCGACGTAATAATAATAATAATAGCATTGGGTGTATGTGCACGCACGCACGCGCCCGCGCGCGCATCGGTGCGCTCTCTCTCTCTCACGCTTTCCCGCATCGAACACCTGGGTCGATGATTACCCGTTAGGCTTAACTCAATCTCGGGTATTTGGAAGCCAACAAGGCGTATAAACGAGGTCGTAGCGGCTATGCTCTCGGGGGTGACCCCCTTCTATATTACATTCCTCAATGACTGAAAAATTTACACCCCGATTCTTCCCCTTAGCCATATATAGATTACTATTCCAAGTTTTTCAGACCTATATCTCTATTCCTTTATATCGAAAAGGGTGATGGATCCCCGGTTTGCTGCATTTGACTTTTTATTTTCTTTTTTACTCTTTATTTTTTTTTTTATACATATTATATATATGAATAAGTAGATTTATATTTATATATATATATAATATTATATATATATATATATATATATATATATATATATAATATATATATATATATATATATCAGCTATATATATATATACTATATATATATGCAGGCTACTTGGAGTAAACAGCATTGGATTTCAAAGCAGAGAAGAACTTGAACCTTGGCTTTACAGAGATGCGTGTCAAAACTTAACGTTTTTAGTTGCCCGCCAAAGACAGTTGTGTTCGCTGTCAAAAAATGTTTTAAAGGTAAGTGTCTTTTATTCACTTGTGGTTCTCAATCAGAGATCAACTAAGAATATGTATAAGACGTATTTTGTACAGTACATTTAGTATTTACAGAATATATTATGACAATATTTACATTCTCTTTCACTGTCATTAAGAAACAACAAAACTGTTGTAGTCCCAGAGCTAATGATAATGAAATGACATCTAGGTCTCCACTCTATATTTGTGTATAGAAAAATTGAAACGCAATATATGCTAAATTTGGAGATAACGTTCCAAAGGTTAAATAAGGCTCTTCGCCCAATTATCAGCTTAATCAATGGCTCGCACGACCATCTCTTTACAATCCATCTTTGAGACGTTTCCAAAGATTTTTGTACTGACCTTTTGTTTTCAAGATACTAAAACCAAATTTGAATTTTCATCTACCCAATAGGTATTTGGTCTCTACAAAATTCTTTTAGGATATATCGAGAACTTTTTATTTTAACATGTTTTTACTCCACACAAGATGCTGTCTACTTACTCATTAGGAGTGTAATGCCAATTTGCTGCTTTGATTTTCTGGGATTTGGTGTTTTTTGTTTTGTCTTTAGTTCTAAATTCTGATTATTTTTTTACAAATATATATATATATATATATATATATTATATATATATATATATATATATTAGATATATAATACTTATATATATATATATATATATATATATAATATATATTATTATATATTATATATATTAATATAATATATATATAATAATATAATTATATTATATTAATATATTATATATTATATATTTATATAATATATATATATATATATAATATATTAATATATATATATATAATATGATATATCACTATATATTAATATATATAATAAATATATATTATATATATTATTATATATAAATAATATATATATATATATATGATATTTCTACAGTTTCACCAGCCACTCATGGCAAAGCCCTATTCAGGAGGGGGTGTTCCAGCTAAAAATTTCATCGCTGAGTCGTAATTACCTAAAATGAAGCACAGGTACGTAGGCTTAAAGTTTGATGCGGAGATTAAATTTCAGTCAGGAAACACAGAAGATGAGAGAATTCCACAGAAACAGGTGTGCAGGAAAGAAAGGAAATGCACTCTGCAAACTGAAATCTATAAGCCTGGAGTTACCTATTACTATATTCAACACAATAAAACTACGTGGTGAGCAGAAACAGCACCCTGATACTCATGAGGGCGTCGTAAATGAGTGGTGCGTACGCGAGTGGTTAAGTTCCTTTCGAACACCTGCCACATGCTATATACTAATATTAAGCAGGTTCACTTAAATAATGTTGGTAACCCATATAGAAAAGTACATAAATGAGTTGCCATATTAATTCATACTCGCCGACACTACATAAGATGTAGAGGGTCAAGTGAACTGCGAAAAGTTCTCCAGAAAAACAGTTTTTAATAAGCCTTTTGGCTTTTGACTCTACCCTGTCCAAATAAAAAGCCGCCGTGGTGAAACCAGAGCCCCCCCCCCAGGATATAGAGAACAGTACTCCATTTACAATGGTTGGATAAGACCCCTTGTATAGATAGGAGCATGAGAAGAGGAAACAATATAGTCTCGCAGTCTACAGAAATTCCAGATTTTCTTAGCCAAAAAGTTTGTGATGTAGCTAGGTTTCCAGAAATTTTTTTGTTTATGTTAAGGCCCAAAGAATGTTTATATTGTCAACAGGATACGAGAGAAACACGATCGAAGAGATAGAAAGTTAGAACTGAGTGTTTAGAGAAGGAGATCTGTTAGAAGATATGCAAGTGATTTTTAAAGATTGAATTCACAAGGTTGAGACGACCCCAATTCGGAAATTCTATCCAGATCCAGCGAGATAGAATCGGAAAGATAAGGACGAGAGGCAATTCTAGAAGTAAAGAGGAGCAGAATTAGAAATTGAAGTTGAAGAATGCAAGGATCGGCAGTCATCGGCTATATGGCAGTGGATAGAGTTAGATGTGCAGGTGAGAAGATCATTAATGAAAAGTAAGCATAAAGTAGGAGATAAGACAGAAACCCTGAGGAACACCAACAAATTGACAAGAAAAAGAAGAAGTCGCTTCATCAACCACAGCCGATATTGAGGGAGACATTGAAAGAAAGCTAGACATAAGTAGCAAAGAGGCAGAGAGGAAACCCAAGGAGTGAGGGAGCTTGAGAGAGACAGTGACGCGTGCCCATACCTGGTTCCAAAAATGCTTTGGATATGTCTAAGCGCCACCACGCAAGTCCCCCGTAGTTCCTAAGGGCGGAAAAACCATAAATCGGGTTAAATTAGGAAAGTATATCACCAGTAATACCTCGAACGCCGAAATCCAGTACTGGCGATCGGAAAGAACAGAATGAGATTCCAGATGGTCTAGAGAAGTGGGAGAGTTAAGAAGGGTTTCAAGATCTTAGATAGAATACAGGTGATGAGCTATAGGGCGATAGTTAGAAGGATCGAGCGCGGCTTTCCCTTTTTTCGAATAGTGTTGCGACATGCTGCTGCTTCCATAACACTGATGAGAAAGTGTTTAGATCAAGTAATATTGAGACATATGAAAGAATATATAGTTTGAACGATTGGAGGGCGCCACGACTCGGCAAGCCACACTCCCTCAAAACTTCGCGGGCAGGGATGCCATCGGCCCGACGGGGCCATTTTCAATAACGTTCATAGTATCTCAGGAGCCCATGTGCAACCGATACTATATAGTTATATAATTATATATATTAATATTATATATATATATATATATTATATTTATAATAATTATATATATACTATATATTATATTAATTATTATAATATTAATATATATATTAATATATATAATATAATTTAATATATATATATTATATATATATATATATATATATATATGTAGAGTGTAAAGGCAAAGTAGGCCGAAATTTTTTTATCTTTCATAAAAAAATACTCGTATCTAAGATAATAAACAAAACTTTACCACTAATCTTCTCCAAAGTATTTCCCTTGGCTTGCCTGCACAAACGTTCATTACCACTGTTCTTTGCCACTGTGTTAGGAAGCAATAATCTAGGATAAGCGCGCCTCATTTGGTGAGGACGACGCCGCAAATGCGTATCCGCTTGTCAATTCTCGACCATTATATTTCTTTCTCTGACTGAATCTGATCACTTATAGAGGGGCATTTTTCAGCTTAGTGTGGAAAGCTTAGAAATTCATTACGAGCCATGTCCGGAAAACATTATATTCACATTGTTTATAAGAATGGGTCGGTGCCATTATAGTGATGGCTGCCAATTCCTCGCCTGCCTACAAATTATGGCCATTTGTACGTTAGCACAAATTACGAAGCCCAACGCAAGAACCGTTACTGTATATATAGGTAATATTCCTTGGTGATGTTTGTGCCGTTATGTGGCGTGTACACGTAGTGAATCACGCACTTTGAGTCAAAGGAGGTGCGTCAGCATGACTTTGAACATTGCTGCGGATACCTGCCTTATTGGTTCCGAAGAGAGTTGATGTGCTTACAATATGTGTAGACAAAACATTTGGTTTCTCGGTACTGACTAGTACCATATACCACAGTTACTCATCGGCCAGTGATCACTGTGATAGAGTTTGGTGCAGACAAATTGTAGATTCTGCCTGATTTATGAGCAGTTACAAACTACAAGTCTATGTCCTGTGGCTACAATTCAATCCGTTTACGTTGCTTCTGCTATCAATCATTGAGCTTTGACACAAAACTTCGTCTGTAGATTACTACATTTCCTGAGCTTCCAAACTACTATGTATAAGTTAAAGTTTTTAGTTGAACGGATATAATGCTAACGCCCACCTCGTCTGCAAGTTCTCTGATCACGATTCGACATATCCTCATCCTACTAGAGTGTCCTCACTTGTACGTCTCAATAGAATCGTATCTTCATTCTTAGGAAGTGAAGTGAGAGTGCGCGTGTGTCACAGGAACGTGCTTCACTACTTCATTGGAAAGTGCAGCGCCATTCTTTTCGGATACGGTTGTGTACCTACTCCTTAAATTTAAATATGTGCGTGATTACACATATTGACATTAACATCCATATCAAACCCTCTTGAATCGTGCCAGCATACGTTTGCACTGGGGAATTCGAAAAGCTTACATAAATTTGATTAACAGTAGCGCTCTGTCCAAGTTTTCCGTATTTTGTCAAAAACGAAAATCCGACGGCACTCACTTACACTTCCTCACTCATCGGCGGTTTGCCGGCGACTGACAGCTTCTGCAGGTGTGAAAACATTCACGCATGTGCTTTAGGACCGCTTACATAAAAGCACCAAACCACGCCTCCCTAGCTTCATTTGTTTACGCACGAAATATTAAAGTCGGATGCTTTTGAACAACCCTCTTATCTGATATAATATATATTACTATAGCGTAAGCGTTTATACTTATATCATATTAGTGAGTAGATATATATGAAAACAATAAACGAAAAAATAGATATAAGTATTATATATGCATTTATGTCAAGAAAGAAAAATAATACCAAAAACTAATTATATTCAGACTATATCCACACACTATAATATATAATATAATATTATATAAAACGCTATCAGGTAGCAAACTCATCTCACCGAAAAGGTTTATTAGAGATTATATTTACGCAAAATTTTGTATTTCCTCACTTCTTAGAAGTTTCTCTTTTTTCTACATAGAAAAACCAGAGATAAAGCAGTGCCTCTATCAGATTAAAGTTGCCAAACGCTTAATATAATCTTAAATCTACTAGAGTGACCTTTAACGCGAGATTTAGATTTAACTTACCTCTCACTTGCATTGACTTATTTTACTTTTACACCATAAGCCCTAAAACTTAAGCGCTTTTATACAATAGTGTGAGTAGAGTATTTCAGCTATTTTCTAATGCAGTTATAATGTAAATATTGTTTTCCTCTCCATATTGAAAATTCTTATAAATCTATCCTTTTCCCATAAAAATGTCAAACAAGGGGAATATGCGTATTCTGTCAGATTCTTGTCTTATATCATGAATTACTTATATTAGATACCTTATGATAATTAGGCTTATATATATATTTAAAAACATACCCGTATATAGCTAGATACCTATATATAAGTATATATATTAGGCTATATATATATCAGTATATATATATTATAATAATATAATATATATAGTATATATAATATATATATATATATTATATATATATATATACGTATAATATATATATATATTTAAGGTATACAAAAGAAAGTATATATACTATATACGTATTCTCACTTAAATAGTATAAGTATAACCAAGTAGTTAATTATAGTATATATATAGGTATATATATATATATATATATATCATAACATATTATGTATATAGGTGAGTATATATATAAAAATTATTAATAATGATAATAATGATATGATAATAATGTTAGTAATGTTAGTATTTTTATATATATATATACGGTTTCTATTATATTTATTATTTAATAATATATAATATATATATATATATATATATATATATATATGTAGTTATATATACATATATAGTAGTAATTAAATAATAATAAGTAAATATAATAGGGTATATATATAATAGTATACTCAAGTCCAAATATAATTTTTATAAAAACTACTATATAAAATTATATTTTTATGTTATTATATATATATATATATATATATGATATTATATATATATATATATGTATATATATATATATATTATATTATATATATATATATATATATATATATATATTACCCTTGGACCCTTCCACAATTAATATTGAAAGTTGCGTTGTCAATTCCATATCAGTTAACTAATTAGCGAAATCGTGTAGTAGGTAATAGTACTTTTCCAACCATGATTAACCCCACAAATAATCTGAGTATTTGACAATTAGACATTAATAATACTAGGCTGAAAATTGAACTGGGTATATATCAGTTGTGAGATTATATTAACTTTATTTCATTTGGTATTAATTTTCAATTTTTTCATTATATACTAAATTTAATCTTAAAGGGTCTCTATAATTATTGTTAATGCTGGCTAATATAGGAATCATATAAAATGAATTTTAAAATATAGATTTAGCGGTATATTGATTATGTGTTGTGCTTATATTATATTTGTAACGAAATTTTAAATGATAATGAGATAAATAAAGATTAATGATATAAAGAACCTTTTTCATAATATTATAGCGCTTCTCTTTTCATTGTATACAGACTCGAATTTATATACATCAACAAAACAATTGTAAGAAAACTGTTGTGCCATTTCATATGTTCAATTATGCAAGTAAATTATTTTATATAATGTTTAGGTGGTACACCTCGTTAATGACACTGTTAAGAGCGAGGCGCTTTTAGTAGAAGTTTTAGAATTTTAGTTCTTCATCTTCGTGGCGTATTCCTTTTTCACCTAAAAAATGATCAGCCGTTTCATTTGGTTTAAAAGTTCCGTTCCATTTACTCTAAAACTGCGTAATCTGTGATCTACACCCGTTTAACCTCTCTCTCTCTCTCTCTCTCTCTCTCTCTCTCTCTCTCTCTCTCGTCATCTCTCTTCTCTCTCTCTCTCTCATCTCTTTCTCTCTTCTCTCTCTCTTCTTTATAACGTACGGTGTGAAACAGATTGTCTGAATTCTGAAGTAGTCTTTCCTTTCTCAACTTCTTGCATATTTTTACCTTAATTTTTTTTAATTTAAACTTAAAGGATTGTGTCTGTGATACACGAAATTATATCCATTGATGGCAACACGTTACGGAAATATTCGTATTTCTTTTCCATTACACTGCTTACCACTACTACACTACTACCACTAGCTGAGCGTATTTTCTGCAATATTTCTTCCTCTTTTAGGCCACTCTAATCGTTATAAGATATGAGCTAGCATCTCTCCGCCATAGATGGGTTATCTCTATTCTCTTCATTATTCCTCATTAATTCACTCTGAAGCGCTCTCGCCACCGTACCCCCCCCCCCCCCTTGTTCTCCACTTGGGTGTTATTGCTTTTATGTGATTATTCTATATATTTCTAGGTGCATTGAGACCATGTCATTATGACTAACAGAAGTATGCAAAGTGCGCCTGGATGGATTCAAACTGATGATCCTGTCAAGTTTTGTTTGACAGTAAATTGCTTTACCTGAAATATATTGCTAATCATTTTACTGCTGGGCAAAAATGTTGCATCAGGCCTCCGCAAGAAGGGAAGTCCTTGCTGTGTTTATACATCTAATTTACCATCATAAAGTGTGGCTTACAAGATAATTCTGTCATAAAGTTTCATTACGGAAAAATATTATGTTCTCTAATACACATTAAGTCTCTGCTCACATGTGGATCGAATAGTCATACCCGTTATTTACATAACCCTTATGTATGGCTTTAGTATGTTACAAATTCAAATTGTATTAGAACAAATATATCCTTCTGTTCCTACTTCAATTCAATATTGATCCTATGTACCATTCCTTCTAGAAGTTTGCTTCTCAAATTTTCAGCTTTTCTAAATTATCTCTCGTTGGCAACTAAATATAGGGTTTTCTATTGGATACCTACTTTATATATCTGATGGAAAAGCAATCCTTTTTCAAATAAATCTCAGCTTTCTTACATCACACTTCAATCCTACTATTAATATACCATCTTAACTCTCCACTATTCTATTCTATACGTTATATGTAGTCTCCAATTATATAATATATATAGAAAAGAATTCAATAAGAGTTTCTGATATGTGAATAAAACAATAAAACATAACTCAGCAAGTTATCTTAGTTATTAGCATGACATCTACAATGATTGCATAGGGGCGCTATCAAGAAAACCGGGTAATAGTCGTGCAACTATACGCAGCATATGTTACAATATAATATATATATCAATACACTAGTCTATAGAGCTCATATCGACTTCTCTACGGAGTAAGCTCGACCCAATATCTATCACATATAGTAGTCTTAAAACTATAGCTTGCTTCTCCCAAAGTTATTCTTTATGTACCTCTTTCGTCAACTCTTTCCCATATCTATTTCTATTCGCGCTGCAAACGAAAGAATATCTTCAATGCTTATTATATATCAACTTTATAGCTGTCTGTGTTCATTTTTGATGTAATTAGGACAAATTGAATAATATGTGATGTATATTATGTTTATTTTGTCACGCGTTTTTGAATTATATTAATATTCATACAGAAACTCAACAGCGCACATTACACCTACACACACACACACACACACACACACCACACACCACAACACACACAACACACCAACATTCACAACTACACACACAACACAACACTACATCACAACCACACACAATATATATGATGAGTACTCTATTATTTTATATACTTACTATACAATTCATATTAATTATTATAATTATATATATGTTATATATAATATAGTAAGCCAAGAGTTAAAGAGCGGAGCCGTGACGATAAAGCTATGGAGCCTGACGACGGTACATATGTAGCTATCTGAGTATAATATAGTACGGATATATAAGTACTATAGTTATAGGAGTAGGAACGCATAATATATATATTATAGATATATATATAGTATATAAGGTATATATATATATTTAGATAATTTCAGATCTTGATAGTGATCGATTTGTTGCAAGATTAGGAAATAACGGAAGTGCAACATCAGTTTCGGAATGCAACGATGGAAAACTGTTCAACTTCAAAAGACTCTAACCAAGTCTTGTTGTGTCGATTTTGTGTGTTTTTTATATTCAGCAAACTTTTGTTTTATATTTTAGAAAAAATTTATTTGTTTTGGTAAAAACACTTACTTCAAAAAGTTTTCTGAAATTGAGTTAACAAATACTTTATTTAAAATAGCGTGTGAAATTGTTTAAATTTCGGAGAAAAAAAAATAACGATTCAGTATTCGTAGAGTAGTCTTGGTGAGCCGGTGAAATACATCGTAGAAATGCCAGATAGAGTAAATGTCACTATAGATAAAGATCACATAATAGAATAATAATAAGAATAATAATAATTAATATGAATAATAATAATATAAATTAATACGATAGATAATTAATAATAATATAGTAATAATAAATAATTAATTTAGTGTCGAGAGGCCGGAGCTGTAAGAATAAATTTTTATAATTTTGCAGGCTGGAAAAACAATTCTACAAAAGTTGGAGACGAACAATTTTGAAAAGAAGATGAAGTTGAAAGCCGGAGCCTGAGCCGCGGCCGAGCCGGAGCCGAGCCGAGCCGGAAGTCCAAAAGTATTTAATTTTTTTAAAAAAAACATTTTTTGGCAGGTTAGAATACTTCTGCAAAGTCGGAGCTGAACTTATCTTGAAATGGAAAAAGAGCCGGCAGCCGTAGACGGAGCTGAAGCCGTCGAGCCTTAGCGGAGGCAAAGTATAATATATTTTTAAAGAATTGTTTTTATAGAATAAAAAAATTATTCTGCAAAGTCGGAGCTAAACTATTCTGAAATGGAAACGGGGTCGGAGCTGGAGTCGGAGCCAGAGTCGAGCAGTAGCCTGTGAGCGGAGCTTAAAGATACAATTTTTTTTCAAGTAATTTTGCGCAGTTATAGAGTAAGTCTTTTAAACGTTGTAGGGTTGCTGAACAATTTGAAAGGCGCTGGAGCTGGAACCTCTCGGAAGTCTCGGAGCTGGGAGTCGAGTCGGAAGTCGATCGAGTCGGTCAAGCCTGACGTAGAGAGTGTTTCTCGGTAAACCTAATATATATAAAATAATATTTTCCGTCCAAAGTCACGGTGCTAAACTATTTTGAAATAGATACGGAGTTGGTTAATGTGCTCGGTGCTGTGCGCGTGCGGGGGTGCCTGTGCGGTTTTCCAAAGTGCACTCGGTGTACAGTGCGGTGCGGTATGTTTCAGGCTGGTGTGGCTCAAGGTGTGGAATAAACACGTTTTAGTGCTCGACTGATTCGATAATGCGCTTATTTATTTATATAAGATAGGATATCAGAAAATATTAATTAATCTATAATCTTCTATCTACATTGAGTAAAAAGATATAGAGAGAGATATAAGACAATGCAATCGGAGATACCTCGTTAGTGTAGGAGTCGTATCTATGCGTCATAAAATTTATATATACCTCTCTCATAAAATAGACAATAATTACAAGGATAGCTGCATACCAACATAATGAAGAATATCCACAACTGAAATATAATAAAATAATGCGTGAGGATAATCGATCTGCACATCCGTCTGTATCGTGTTCTAAAAAATCTTTCAAATACCTTGCTAGATAGTTATGATATCACCGCCGTAGACAGTCATTATAGCTCAGTACAGCTACTCAGTATCATGTATATTTCTTATATATATCCCTTATTATGCATTTTATCAACTATAAATTATCACCGTATATTATGAGTGTTAAAAATTAACATTAATAAAGAGATGTATGAATTGTTTACTACTATATATATCGAGTAGGTAATTATTCGATACCTCATAGTGTATTTTCCCGATAGAGCGTTAATAAGATAGGAGCGCCTCAGACGCGGCGCCGTGCAGTGCATCAGATTATCAATACTCAATTTATATATATAATTTATTATATAATACGATATCGATTAACGATTTCGTATAATTATTCCGGTAAAGGATGAGCGAATTCATGAGTCGAAAAAACATCTCACTAGGTAATATATGATATGATCTACTCCTGATCTCGTAATATCCCCGGAAGGTTGTCTTACTTTCTGACTCTCCTCGTTATATATCTGATCCAGTATTATGTATTAATACTTGTCGGGTATAATAAGAATCTCATAATTTAATCTGGTGATTATCGATCTTGTACAAACATGTGAGTTAGTATGTTCTATGATAAGTGATAAACTGTGCAGAACTACAAGCATCTCTGTGAAATGTTGATACCTATTCTGACAGAATTATTTCATATCCACTTTAGAGATGTGCGTTGCGCCCAACTTATATCCGCTAGACTCCAACTTATCCCTGAAAGTTACTCTATCATATAGTGACTGTTATAATACGTGAATCGATAATATCCCTATACTGTTAGTCGACCACTAGCTTTATATATCTAGATACCTTCGTTATCTCTGTACATAACGTTTATATATTTAGTAAGATTACCTCGTGTAGAGAGATCCACTCACCATCCATAAATGGTGTGGGTACTCGACTTGCTCTCTCTCATCAATAAAAAACAAAAAATAAAAAAAAATTACAAATGAATCTGTGATCGCAATATCCTCGCACGATTCATAGACAAGATACACGCATATGAGCGCGAGAAGTGCAGATGTCGGTCTATCCAAGACAGTAGAAGTCTCGCGAGCATATTTTAGGATTCTCCGTGAAGTTTTCGGCGCTCTGTTCTCCCACGCGTGAAAGAATGGTGATGGAATTCCCCCCTCCTTGAGTAACAGTAGAAGAGAGATACTCGCCTAAGGACCAATACATAGCTCGAGAATAGAACATGAGATAAGAGAGCAAGATATGAGATACACAGAAAGAAAAGAGACAAAAGAGAATGAGGAAGGAGAAGTAATAGGACTGTGAAAGCGAGGATTGAGTCTTGAGGAAGTCGTATATCGTGTAGTGCATCCTGTCTGTCACCTGTGTCGGCTGAGTATTATAATTTTTGCTGTAGATAACAATGTTGCGTGGTCCTAAAATGTACGATGTGTCGATATAGAGGTGTCGATAATCAAGTGATTGTTATTAGCTCGATGTACCCGTGAATTTGTCGTGATATCTACGGACCCTCTCCGAGTGTAGCGGCTGCTCGTGAAATATATGAAATAATAGTAGACTCAGTGACGATAATCCACTATAAAAGACTATAGGAGAATGAGTATAGTATAGTGATAAGAAGACAATGAAGATAACAAGTGTAATAGAGAAAAAAGTATAATGAAGCGAAGAATGGAGATAACGAGATATGAAAGTATAATGAAATTGGCTTTGAGTGTCATAGAGAGGAGTAGATATCTAGTCTTAGTAGCCAGAGTTTTAGAGAAACCTATGTTGAACTAATTTTAGTGCTCTTGAGATGTGCGTGCAGTTATTAAATATTTGTGGTAATGATAACAAGTGTGGTGTCCATTGTAGTATATTTATGGTTCTGTATGATTATATCTGAGATAATATATTAAATGATAGCATAACCATCAAGAATAAAATAAATAAATAGAGTGAATTAAATATTAAATAACATATTATACTTATACATGTATAATGATATTAAATATATATACATATTACAGAACTATAACGTCATATATACTATATCGACTATTTGATATAAAAGACATGAATATGTTAAATGAACACTCTATCGTTATGAGATATAACTGCATCTTCATTGCCTCAACGTCAGCATATGTGCTCGAATAGTTGCGTCTCGCGCTTGCTTCAATGTGGAGTCTATTTGATGTCTAGTGATTTTAACGTCTAGCGATTGTTGTGTTAAATAATCAGAGTAGTGCTTATAGCATATATATGTAGCTGGATAGAACAATAACTTAAAAATCTAAGTTATTCATATAATAGACAATACGCAAATGTAACAATGCCTGATGGCATATGGGGACCTCACATTAATAAATGAGCATTACTTTATGAATGAGTG
Source organism: Trachelipus rathkii (assembly GCA_015478945.1). Taxonomy (NCBI): domain Eukaryota; kingdom Metazoa; phylum Arthropoda; class Malacostraca; order Isopoda; family Trachelipodidae; genus Trachelipus; species Trachelipus rathkii. The sequence continues at coordinate 32,708 of JABUQX010027171.1, read as the reverse complement.
ATATCATATCATAGAACATAAATAATAATATAATACACCCAATCGTAAAGATATAAAAACATAATATAGTAATAATAATCGAGATATATCATATAACAAAATCTCACACAAAGAATTAATTATATATAGAGAGATTTCTCACTAACATAATATGTACCACACACACTAAACAACTCTAGAAGTATAGACTAATGGAGTAGATCGAGTCCAAAAACGTAATCGTATTACTCACACTATATAGATATCACAAGCGTGGTTGTGTCTAATATCGATGAACAATGATTAATTTTATGTGCCTGTGTGAGACAGTTAGTGATATGAACCAAAAAATTTACCATAACCCGTGTGTGATTTCATACAGACCAATGGAGTATACCTCTAACTTTACAAAGTTTTCACATTAATTAAAGCTAACATAGCATCAAACTGACTAAGTGGAATGTTATGAATGTACATAAGAGCGATAACCAGGTACGTACGATACATTAAGGCAAGAATAAACTGCCTTAACCTTAACAAAATCCACACTTTAACATCTGAGCATAATACCTATTGGATAATAAGACAAACAAAGTATATGGTGTTTGATCTCTGTGAATATAGGCTGTTAAGACTGTATGAGACTATAACATACTTAACACACAACGGCTTCACGAATAACAGCCAGACCCCACATCTTAAACAACAAGCGTGACATAGGAGCAGTAAAACATGCTTTTCAATGTATAACATATAACTTTCATAAAGAACATTAAATAAATAAATACATTCATAACATATATTTTTAAACTATATAAACCATCTAAATCAGGTGGACATAGGATTTCTGTATAAATTGAGCAAGTTCTATATGTTTCTCCAGATATTCAACACAACACCATCCGAATAGTGTTAATGCTATTATTATTATAATATTGCACTTAACCATTTTTCTGCATATTTCGGTTCAACAGCACTCACGCGCTCACGCGAGAGAAGAAAACGTATCCTGGCTGATAGTTATTAAGCATTTCTGTATACTGCATTATTAACGGCGAATCCACATGTTTCAGTTGTTAAATATCGTAAGATTACACAATGAGCTATGTATGTAATATCTCTGTAGGTAAATGTCAACCAACTTTAAAATGATACTTTAAGTCGTTTTTCATGTACAAAGCGTGTGTTATATTTGTCAGATGATACTGCGATATGACTCAGTTAATCTTATATATACACAACTTCATGGTACGCATGAATGTGAACAGACGTATATTGGGATTTCACAAATTGAGTTATGCGTACATCAATACTGTTAAGCATTATTAGGATTGCAATTTAAGATGTGCGAAGCATCGTTATTCTATATATCTGGACTCAAATGCAATGATCACTTCTAAGTTATAATAATTCAAAATAGTCTCTATGATCAACAGATGACACATACATCAGATCACATTTAATTATATTAATCCAAGACTTCTGAGAGTGCATGTATCAGATTAAATCATATGAGATCTATACATCCGAATTATAGATTAAAGGTTATATTACTTTAGCACTACAAATGAATAACACAGGTAATTAAATTATTAGACTCATAACATATCAGTTATAACAGAAAAATAGATAAAATAAATAAATAATCTCATCAATATCTCTATAATATAATATATATAAAGTACTAAATCTGTCACACGAATCGTCTACGACACTCTGTAAAGATATAACTCGCTTACTATCAAAATTGCGTGAATATAAAACAACCCTTATAGGTGATATAATGATGTAATCATTTCTTTATATGCTCAATCAAGTATGAAAGTAAAACACATAATACTGATGTCGTTATCGAGTGAAAATCAGCATACACTTCTCAAAAAATTTCCATATAAAGAGATGTGAATATATATTGAATTCTGCGTGGAAATCTCCGACCGGTGTGGTTGTTGTTGTTTTGTTATGCATAAGCTGTTAAAGTCATACGTTTATATATATGGCAGGTTGTATTTGATGTACGAGATTGAGTTCGTTAGAGTTGTTATATTTGTGTGTCAGGGTATAGATCCTGATGGTTCTCTATGATCCAAAAAGCGAGATCTCAGCTCACACATCAACTTATCGAGCATATATATCATACTGAGTCACATGAACTTACAATTATATCTCTATCGTAAAAGATCATTCATATACTATAAAGCTCTAACATATGAAGGTGTACATTGAGTGATATATTTAAATAATATGAATACAAGACGAGAACTCAATATACCTTACACCCATCCTAAAGCTCCGCATTTAATGATCGTTCATAATCTAACTATACTAACAAATATACTTACTCATATAAGCGATAACTAACATATAATCTTATTATCAGACTAATATAATTCACTGCTCATCTACGTTATTAATTCATAGACGATAGAGGTCTACTATTATCTGAGTCAATACCTTTATGTTGTTAACTCTGTATATCAATTTATGTATCTACTACCTCCTTTCAGAAATTTGCAACATGAAAACATATGATTTTATGCGTGTTACTCCATTTACATGATAAGTGTGCAATAACTGTAATGTGATATTTATATGATATATAGAGATCTCTGTGATATATGAATGATATGATTACAACACAGATATGATGCGTTTGTGTCTGAGAAGGTATATATTTATAATATTCTCTCAGTGAAATTACTCACATGCGATATTGGTTTTCTAATCTATGTCTATAAGTTAAGTTGCCGAGAACTCTAGACATGTTTGAGTGTGCAATCAAATATACTTAACTAGGGAACCCGTTTCTATACACATCTTGACAGTTAACAAACAATGTTTACTCATCTATTATCACATAACACATACATATATCTTGCTCTTATATTACAAACTCAACTGTCTATATTTTACGAGATGAATCAGTGAGGTATATAAAATAATAATAGACTATGGATTTATCATAATCTGGTTCATATATTATACATATAGAACAATATCTGAATGAATATAGTACTAACTTATACAATTTTATCCAATAAGATAACTACCAACATACTTCTCTTATATCACTCAACACTTCAATTATATGTCTTAACCACACAAGAGCATTTTTTAAGCCACTCAGAGTAAAAGCATAATACATATATACTGAGCTCGCAAACTAAGTATCATAATGTTACAAAGCACTCTATTCTCGCGGTCTATGAGTACTCAGGCTAGACATCCTGAAAGCCTGTCGCTCGGTATCGTTATCTCAAAGGTAAGAGTAGCTGAATAGCTCTCATACTCGATATGTTCCTCGCGTTTCTCGCATGATGCAGTAAGGTAAAATCCGCATCAATCTAATCAATATCCGTGACGCTCAATCTGAGCAATATCTACTCTATAAAGGTATACCAACATCTGGAATAAGCGTACAGAGAGTGGATACGACCATCTTATCAATCAAAGTTCACTCGTGTTTATTGTATTCAATAACAACACAAATGTGTGAAACTATTGATATTATAGTAGCATAGACATTATCTCTATATATTAAATATAAGGCAAATATAGACGTTAATATTTTAAACCAATCCAAAAAACATATTTAATCTAGTGCTCAGATTATAGCATCTCATCGTCAGTATAACACAGTATAACATCTTACAAGAGCCTCCTCTCCTAGACAATATCTGTTGAAATTTCACTCGAGATATCTCTAGTAGATATTTCAGTACGTACCATAACATAGCAAGATAAAATAACAGTATATCTATGTAGCCACTCATGAAGACGATATATCGTGAATAGCACACTATTAAACCTACGAGAGAGTGAGGAGAAAACCCAGGGGGTGATGAGTGACTCATACAATTAACAAATTAATCGCTATTAACTAATGAAATAATAATAGGTAACAATTTGAAATAACTTTTTTTCCAGTACCCTAAATTATATATTATATACCTCGCCACATCACACTTTATCATAAATAAAATATATTCATATATACTAAATAATGAGTTAGTATAAGAGCCTAACTCAGCGAACTATACAATTACATGAGGTCTTTGAGATTAGCCTCGTAATAGCACTGTAATGCGCCAGCACTACCTCTCTCACAATCTCCACGAGTGAAGATAGCAGCACACACTCGCAATCACCGAGAGATGTATATACCTCCCATGATTATATCTAAGAATAATTATCATTGAAATAAGAGTCACGCTCGTCCTATTGTGGAAATCCTCTCATTATGATAAATATCGAGCTCTATAGTCCCGTAAAATACTATTATAACTCTAAAGTATATATATGTCTCCTCACATAGTATTCCTCTAATCTATATCAAGGCGATACCAGTGTCACTCTCGACTATCTGAAGAGTATTGATCAGCGCTGTTCATATGTTACCCGAGAGTATGGTATCTCGTATCGTCCGGTTCAGTAATCTGCTCGTTTATATTGTACTATGAAACTCATATGCTTTCTCGGTAGAATAATCTATGAGAATGACGATCGTGATGCTCGTGAGATCTGTCATAGAGAATTTAGGCGTGCTAACATAAGATACGTGTAACCTGGGGCTCACGTTTCTAAACGCATCATCGTCAGGTTAACACAGTAATATCTTACAAAACTCATCATTCTCTACCAAATCAGTGTGTATATTTCGACGCTCCTCGTCATAGCTAATATTTCACATAGACGTAGCCTAAGTTAACACAATATATATCAACGTGTCAATCCTCTGGTCAGGCGGAAGCGCACATCTCTCAGCAGCCTCGGGTTCCTGCGTATCGCGGAGGATGTGGTGTGCTCTCGGCTAGATATACCTCTTGCATTTAAGTTATACCTGTTTATATGAACGTATATTTATGCGTTACAGCGATATGTATAAATAATTATTATGCGTATTGGACTGTATATATGGATTAAATAGCTATCATGAGATCTCGATAAAATAAGGATAATACGATGAATGAGTCAGATGAATAGTGCTAAATTAAGATAAATTATCACTCTATATGATGAGTGAATAGAACTTAGTACGGAGGCAGAGATATGCTTGTAGAGGCGTCTATAATTATGTACAGATCAGTGAGACTAGATATACACGTATATCTCTCAGAGTAGAGAGATCTCACTGGATATACGTGATCTAGATAGTACCTCTCTTATTTACTCACTCTTCTGAGATATTAAGACTATAAATATATTCTGACAGATTATATTTATGAGAATATATAACTCCTCATAAAATCACATATGTTAATGAAGACTCTCAAGAGATACATATGACTATGAATCACACTATATATAGTGAAATTAATAGAGATAGTAATAGTAAAGTAATCTCTAAGATCACACACAATAAATAATAATATCTATATAACTCAGATAATGCTATATATCCTTAAATGAATACGAGTAATAAATCTGACTATCTCCATGTGATATATGAATATACATCACCTGAAACTTACGAGTGCGTGCTCTGGATTACACCTGTATATCTCGTTATACATAGCGCGTGTCTTATTATCATAAATGAAGATACTCATTCTCAGACTCGCAGAAATATGTTAGTGACTCATAATAGATAGCACACCTGTTTAAATGATATCACTTAAACACCCATCATCAGAAATGTTTTAATACTCCTCTACTCCCTATATAGATAATCTCGTATACGCATTTAGCGCTCGTCACTCTCCTCTGAGCACGATAGATCTCTCTGATAAGTCAGCTCTGAAGGAATCATTGATAGCAGCGTGAATCTCCACTCTCTCTTATACTCTCATATTACTCAGATATAGCAACTCTCCTATGGCGTCATAGAGTCGCATGGTGAGTATCTAAATTGATTCTGAAGTAAAAATCTTCTCCTACTGAGAATAGAGGGAGACAGCACGATGAGCCCTCGCAGTGATCTATAATATATACTCTATTATGATGGCCGAGGATTACCATGAGTACGTGATCACACTGTAAACTCTGCATCAGATCTCTGAAGCCTTTCACACAATGTATCTCTATCACTTATATTCATCAATAACCTCTCCGTTGTGATCTCTTGCTGCGGAATAAAATATATATGTGTCCTCCTCGATATAATTAATAAACTCTAAGTTCTATATATATATATAACTTGATATCATACATGATATCTCAGTTAGCTATACTCAGAATCATTATGTTAACATCTGCTTCTCGTTCGATATATATATATCTGAATCTATACTCAAAATACTTAACTCAATATGTATATATTCTGTGTGATATCGAGATGTATGTATGCACAGTATCACTCATGATAGATAAGATGCAGAGTAATATCTGAATATAAGAATCCAGACATGACTATATGAAATAGGTGTATGTATAGAGAAATACAAAGCTTATATGTTTATAGTTTAGAAGTATAATGTAGGTATACCCTATCTCACGAGGTGTTATATATAATCTCCTCCTTCCTCAAAAGATGTTATACTATATGTCCATGTAAGTGTGCTAGTAAAATTTACGATATACATACACTCCAAGAAGAGCACCCTGCATGATAGTGAGTTACTATCGCTTCCATATGATATGTGCATATCTCTCTCTCTCCACACTGAAGTCCCTCTTACATACTCAGTATGTGACACACACTATCAGCTATGTACTCATCCTGAGTGTACGCTCGTGACTCTCATGCCAGAAGGAAATGCTCCTTCCATGATTATATGCAGGAATTATTCTCTGTCTCGGATTAGTACATATACTAAGAGTGACTATATCTCTCTATTAAATTATTAGTCATATGTATACAAAGAATAGTAGTGTGTCTCTCTAGGCGTATGATAAGAGACAATATCACAGTCGCTTGTGTCACACATAATGAATGTCGTGTGCGTTAGCATTGACACACTCCTCTGCTTGTATACTATATATATTATTGATATATAACAGACTTAGTAAATAATATCATAATATAAGAAATAATGTCTCATCATAAGATATCATTAAAATGGCCAATACAGTACAGTATAGCTCGGATATAGACACTCTCATACGAGAAGAACAACATATATTTTATCGACTCTCTCATGTTAGCGCGACTATATGAAAGCTCTGTTGTTATATATATATCTCTTATACCTATGGTTGAGCTATTATGATATTATAGTGTACAATATTATATGTCATAAGATGCCGATGTTACAGTATATTGCATCATCCAGTAACGTCCCATGTAATAACTATAACTCTCTCTCACTGAGAGTGAAGCAAAGATATGTCTAATAAGCGAAGATTATCTCAGTTAAATGATCAGAACATAGACTCCTCTCTACGCTACTCTCTAGACTCACTCACTCGCTCGTGTATCATCTAACCTATATCGGCGTCCCTAGAGATATTTATATCTCCTCTCCACTAATATATACGTAATAGTGATGGTATCTTGCGAGCTTGTGAAGATCTATAAGAATAATTTGCTACAGGATATTTCTAATAGAGTATTAGATATTCATTCTAGCTTAAGATCTGCGATAGTGTCTAAAGTATTGTAGCATAACATTAAGTAAGCTGCTGACACTCAAGATAATCGCTGTGAGAATATACCAACCAGGTCCATCATGTGCGTCTCTAGATACTTCTGTGCTCTTCTGATCGTGACTCCTGATAATCATCATACATAGTAATCTCTAGATGTGTTGTTATAGTAAATAATAACTCAAGATTATCAGTACACGATCTATTATAAATCGTAGTATTTCAAAGTCATTATAATACATTATATATCATATATATCATGTATATTATATATAAAAATTATCTCAGTAAGAGAGAAATAATGTTAATATAGTATTAGTTCTAAATAGACATAAAAACATGCAAGAGAATGACTAATATATGTCTCCAGAGACCTTCTGAAGCATCTAAAGAGAGTCTCGTCGGAAAATGCTCCTCTCTCTCACGTAGTACATCCTCCTCAGTATATAAGATTACGGCTATGACGCTAGTGTGGGCAAGTACTCGAGATCTGGTTATATCGATGAGCTCGCGTTTATCGGGGCTTATGAGAGTGAACATGTATATATACGATATAAGACATATTCTCTATCTCTGTGTATCTCTTAGTGTCTATACATATGTGACTAGTACATATTGAAGTATCAGTGTGCGTGAGAACTCTCTAACGCTTCTAAAAGATATATTCGCTATAGAATCGTAGCTATGATCTCGAAGTTAAACCGAGTCTCCAGAGTGGATTCTGGATATCCTCGAGAGGTTGATATATTATTAAGGCACCATCAACTTACCTACGTACACTCAAATCAACAGAGCGAACAATAGACGAATCATAGACATCTCTTTCTCGAGCAGACTCAGTCTTTCCTATGAGACAAGAGTATTAGCGAACAGCAACTCATCTATGAACAGAGCGAAGACGTTATCTAACAAACCAGATGTGTTCATCGAGAGATAGACTAAAGCCCTCAAGAGAAAACTACTATCCCTTTTTGCAACTATCCTCTCGATGTCGTACAACGTTCGACGATGTTCTCATGAGGTTTCACTCTCTCTGTATCTCAGTGGACAAACAGAGTCGTCTGCAATCTAGAGTTACCGTATGATAGGATGTAGAGTTTTTTCTATATGAATACGTAATTTTTCTGTCGAAGTAACGACAATTGTGTATAGATAAAAAATTTTATAATGAGTGAAGAATAACGTAGTTGCCTCTCTGTTCTCCTTCTTACGGTGTCCTCTTTACGAGGAAGCTTATGTAATACCCAATGATGTGTATTCGATTATACAGTGTATATTAATTTCGAAATAGAATGTCTAAATGCAGTGTGAGAGACTCCGAATCCATGATTACATAGTCGTATCGAGATGCGCGTGCATCTGAGTGAGATATAGGCTATTGAATAATATCGTTTTTTCGGTTAAGAGTGATATAGTAATTTTTCGCTCAAGGATTATCACACAAGAGTTCCTCTCGAGAGAACGTGTAGCGGTTTAAGAGGCTGCCTCCTAACGAATTTTTCAAATAAGTAGTGGTCTGCCTCATAATCCTAACATCGGTGCTTTAGTAACTGACAACTACAGACGAAGAGTCGAATGCTGTACTCAGCGTGAGCGGGCTATGAATTTTTTTATATCGGATATAAGAGTATTGTTAGTGTGCGATTGCAATAATAATAATTGTTTTATTACAAGATGAGAGTTGGAATCTGCAACTATTCTGGAAACCAATAATTAGATGCATAGTCATCATTCGATGGTGATACTCAGATATATCGGCGAGTTTACAGTTCTCGCGAGGAAATCCGTGCGTAGCCTGAATATAACAGAGCTAGTTTGCGAGAAGTTTGAGAATCGACTCAGAAAACGCACGCTGTAACATGAGTATCATTATAGTTGGTTGCGCACTGCGAATTTTTCAAGGATACATTTATTCGAGTGATGAGTCTCATGGTGTGTCGAAATACTGACATTATTTTAGCAACTGAAATGATGATATACCGCTTATATATATGCTCAAACGAGATTATTTTATCAAGAAATGTAATAGTTACAGACTATAACCATACTGATTCGCGAGCGATTCTAGCGGATTCTCAGCTTGATCGCATTAGCCGGACTGCGCAGAGCGACGAATCCTATATGTAGATATAAGTGTTTCTCTTCTCAATCACGATAATATTGTGCTAGAAGAGATATAAAGTTTTAGTGCATCGACACTCATATAATGATGCGTTGCTTACATCCATATAGGATGAGATGTGGATTTGAATTCTCATGGGAAAGTATTAATCTACATTATATAAAATCTGCTCTTCATATATTACCTTAATGAGCGCGAATCCGCTAGTGATAGGCACCAGCTCGATAGGAGACTGATATGCACTGAATTAAAAATGCGTGGTTATTGATTATGAATGAATTTCCTTACATATATATTTATATATTATTCTATATGTTCTCTTATTTTTAGTTGGAAATGATAATATATGATTTAATACTGATCTAGATGTGACAGTTGTCTTGTGCTCCTTAAATGAATTATCGCATATTAGTTTTATATAGCAAATTATGTCCTGTGACGTTGACTGTATATTCGCGCTGTGAGATACGTGTGTGTAGTTCTCGAGAGCTAGTGTAGATGTTCACTGAGTTATAGCTATACATGAAGAGAAATATATTATATATAAATCTTTATGCGTGAATAGTACTTATATTTTACATCT
>JABUQX010027171.1:0-12500 GCA_015478945.1 Trachelipus rathkii | reverse complement strand
AATAATATATATATATATATGGTAGAGGATGTTATTCAACAGATATTTAATATCTATTAATTATATGTTACAGATTTATATATTATATATATATATATAATATATAGGCAAATTATATACATATATATATATATATTATATATATAATATATATATATATAGTAGTATACAACAGAATACGAACCCAAGTTATCTAACCGCAAACCGCAAAGGTCATAAAAGTGGCCCTTTTTTCTTCACTTCAAAGGATGCCGCCGACCGAGAAAAGGTCATGTGTTTCTATAGGCTATAGGCTATATTCTATAGGCTATATATTCTATAGGCTATAGGCTATAGGCTATATGATATAGGCTATATATTCTAGCTTCTAGCACGTGCCGACCTATATTGTAGAATACACCGATCTTAGTGTCTACCCCTAGGTTATTGGGTACGGGGAATCGATTGGTGTATATTAGAAGGTGCTAGGATGTTTCCTTCTACGAGTTATTACCCTACCCCCCTTTTCTAGCCTTTTCTAGCATGACATGTCCTACGTCATAGAACACGGCTAATAATGGTGTCTACTCTTAGGTTATAAGGTACGAGGAGTCGATTAGTGTATATTAGAAGATGCTAGGATGCTTCCTTCTACGAGTTAGTATCCCCCACCCCCTTTCTAACCCTTCTAGTGCGATATATCGTATGTGACGGAATATATCCGATATTGGTATCGATTAGTACATAATCGACACTGTTGAATCGATTCCTGTGGTTTACAACGGAATCGATTCATTCCTAACAAGAGTTAGTATTAGATATTACCCTACCCCCCTTTCCTAACATTTTTTTGTTTCTTGAGCTATGAAGCCGAGCTCGGTGTTGTCTAGTATGTTTTGAGGTATGCCGAGTCGATTGCCGCTATTGCCGAGCGTGGCGTTTCAGCCGTTGCGTTTTTAGAACGCACCAACATGCGTTTTTCGTAGATGGCGTACCCTTCGTTAAAAACCTATCATGACGGGTGTCAAACAGGGGTAGAATGTCTCAAAAATGAGATTCCCATAGTTACTTTCCCGAACGCCAGAGTCCCCAGGGCCCCAGCCGGGGGTCATTTATTGGTTAAGAAATGACACAAAATGACACATTTTAGCAAAAGAGGTGTTAGAGACATCGTATCTTCTTCAAACTTGGTATGTCTTCCTTATATGTTGCAACATTGTTGTATCCAATGTTTCAAGTCGCTACGTCAAAGGGGGGTGGGGGGTCCTCGCCCCATAAAAACCTAAAAATGGACTTAGAAAGCTGAAATTTGGTGAGTGTATAGAAGAGAATAAATGAAATAGAATGGCTATGTTAAATTAATTGGCGAACCATATGGGGCCGGAGCCGGAGCTGGTGATTGCGGTGCCAGAATGGAATTCTGGCTCCAGCTACATATTAGGACAAATGAGGTGTCTACATCTATGTTTTCATAGGTGTAGAATTCATTTTTGAGGGTTTCAGAACCCCAAAATGAGTTTGAGACCCCCTCTTGAAGGGGGGTCCCCCTGAAAAAAAGAAGAAAAGCTTAGAAGAAGACGAAAGAAGATGGATGTAGGAAAAGAAGAAGAAGGAAAAAGAAGAAGGTCTCGCATGGCGGTTCAAATGCTTGATTGTATGTGTAGGTACCGACACCGGTGTGGAACCGGTGCGGTGCCGAATTAGTAAAAATGTACTTAACATCTTGATATTAGTGTACTTATATATGTTTTTAATAACATAGATCTCATTTTTGAGGTTCCCAAAACTCTCAAATGAGTCTGAGAACCCCTCTTCAGGGGTTTCTACTGAAAAAAGAAGAAAAAGCGGTGAGGAAGATGCATTATGCTGAATCACGGTTTCAACTCTCTAAACGATCGCAGGGTTGGCAAGACCGAACGCGAGGTTGCCCCGCGCCCGCAGGCGCGCCCCGGCCCGGAAACGACGCGAGCGCCCGCAGGCGCAATATTACAGCGCGAACGCTAAATATATTTCGTAATTGTAACGTTAATATACACTTTTTTTAATAAAAATGTTTACATTACTTTGTATTTTCTTTTCAAATAATTCGTTTTCTGTACTATGAAACACAGTTATTTTATTTTATACTTAAACTTTCTTAATTTTTATTTATACAAAACCCTTGTTCACTGTTAAATTTTTGTAATAAAAACATGTTTTTTTTCGACCTTAAAGCTATAACTCAATAAGGCAGTAGCGCAAATAGCCCCAGAGGGCCCCTCCCTTCACCCTGGCTATGCGCTATGTCTTTACTGCTTTATTGTCTTACTGTAGGGTTTTACTGTTTCAAGATTTATTTGACAACACACATTCTGGTGGAAAAATAACTTCATTAAACTTTGGAATATATATTATAGATATATATATATATATATATATATTATATATATATATAATATATATATATATATATATATATATTATATATATATATATATATATATTATATATATATATATATATATATAATATTTTATATATATATATATATATATATTATATATATATATATATATATATATATATATATATATATAATATATATATATACCGTATATATATATATATATATATATATTATATATGTGCTGAATATTCGGTAAGTATTCGGTATTCGGCCTATTCGGCCAAAATACCGAATATTCGGTATTCGGCTTTTTGCCGAACTATTCGGGCCGAATATTGAGCTTTATAACAATAAATTACGTCAACATAAGTTATAGCAGTCAACGTAGCTGAAAGTTGTTTTCTATTATGAATAAATTCGGAATTTCACGAAGGAAACTTTATGTATCTCCCAAAAAAACCATGAAAAATATTGCCAAATTTTGTACCGCCAAACACATGCACGAAAATCTTCTGTCATTTGTCAGATCAATAAATAAGCGGCTCTTTGACATTTTTCAAATATTCATAAAAAAGTAGAATTCATTTTAGTGATACGGGATAATGGACCAAACATGGTAGCTGGTATAAGGGAGAGTGGCTTGCTATCAATTTCATGTTTTATTCACATGTTGCAACTATGCATTCACGATTCAATATTATGTCAGAAGTTTGTTAAAGATATTTTATTTACTTGCAGAAGCATATCCTCTCATTTTCACCATTCAGCAACGGCAGCTGCAAAGCTTAAAACTTTACAGATGTAGCTGAATGTCAAACAGCATAAATTAATTCTAGACGTTTCTACATGCTGGAACAGAACTTATGATATGCTTAAAAGATTGTTTGAACAAAAAGTTCACCTATCCATATACGCTGCTGAATGCAAATGTTGACTGATTTTCAGTGGCAAAATTATTCCATTTACTTGAGCCATTTGACAACATCACTAAAACAAGCATTAAACGTGAAGTAACCAGTCGCCCCAAGTGATCCCTTCCTTTTTAGCAATAAATCTATTTTAAATAAGGCAATTAAAAGCAAAAAGGTTCAGTGAATAATTACACTCGTTGAAGAGCTTAAGAAATCAGTAGAAAAAAGACTTTCTAAGTTTCTATGTGATAAATCTTTGTGTGTAGCTACTTTCTTAGATCTACGATTCAAGCTAATTTTTCAACCTGAATCAGATGAATCAGTAGAAAATATGGTCGTTGAGGCATGGAAAGAAATGCATGAAAATTTAGCTCCTGACTCTTCTGCTGACGATGATTTTACGTAGTTGAAAAGTGAAAGCTGAAGGTTCATTTTTCACTTCTTATAATGGCATTGTTTTTAAAGAAAATTGTGGCATCAAAAATCGTCATTACAGAAAAGAAAGTGAGAGTGAAAAAAGAAAGTCCCATTTTTCTGACGATGGGATTATTGTACATAAAAGTAAAGGCTACATACGGAATTACATCAAGAAATAAACAAATATAAAAGTTTGCCTACTTTGACCAGTGAAGACAATGATATTCCCTTCAATTGGTGGAAAAACACTGGAAATAGTTTTATGAATTTGAAAAAACTGGCAATAAAATACCTTTCAGCTCCACCGTCATCAGTCGAAAGTGGAAAGATATTTTAGAACAGGAGAAATATTATTAAGCCACAAAGAATAGGTATATCCCCTGAAAATGGAGAATTGCTAATGTTGTCTGTCATTTTTAAACCTTAGAGCTTATTCAAATTGAAGTTTAGTTTAATATCTTTAACTACGAAACTTTTCAATTTTCATTAATTATTATTTAATATGTGAATGGTTTGCTATAGGTAAGAAATAGTTATTAACTTTTTTTGTTTTATTACTTTGTATATAACACTGGTAAACATGAAATTTCTTGGACGGGGTTTCGCAATTGATTATTGATTTGCTGATTCCAAAAATGTAATCGGTTTTTGCATATCACATCGCATTTGTGAGATATTGTGTGTAACACAGATTTGTAAAATTTTTATGATTTTTACCTTTTTCAAGAGGGTCTATCACAATTATTGGGATATATATAAATATATATATATATATATATATAATATATTATATATATATATATTATATATATATATATTATATATATAATATATATATATATAGTATATATATATATAATATATTATATAATATATATATAATTATATATATATTATCTATAAATATATATATTACATATATATATATATATATATAATATATATATATATATATATAGATATATATATATTATAATAATAATTATATGTAATATAATATATATATAAATTATATATATTATAATATCATAATATATATATATTATATTATATATATATATTATAGATAATATATTATATATGATATATATATATATTATATAATTATAATATAATATATAATATATATATATTATATATATAATATATATATATATATATATATATATATATATATATATATATATATAATATATATTATATATATATATATATATTTTATATATATATATATATATATATATATATAATATATATATATATATATATTATATATTGGATATATGAAGGGAGAGAAACAAATCGCAATGATATGATACATGTCTTTGATAGATATATGTTAAACATATAATACAACTATGAATAAAGAGTAATATGGGACAACAATGAATGTAATAGAAGGAATGGGTTTAGTTAATGTAAACATACCTACCATGGTAGTAACTTTCTCTTCGTAGACGATCTACTGTGCATAGCGTCTGGAATATCCCTCATCAAGCCCCAACAATAGTCGGCCATCATATTGATATCCCACTTGTCCTGGTAACGTCCTTCTATGAACTTTAGATCTTGATGGAAGCGTTCACCCTGCTCGTCACTAACATCGCCTAGGTTATCCGGAAATTTTCTTAGGTGAGAATGTAAGTAGTGCAACTTTATATTCATTCTACATCCATGAGAATGAAAACTGTCTAGCAGTTCCTGTACAATGTTAGTGGTTCTCGGCTTTCCTGTTCCCCAGAAAATTCTGTGCTACATCTGAAAAAGGAATCCACGCCCTTACCTCTAACACAGTCATTGTTGTAGCAAAGGCAGCATCACGGAGGAGTGTCCGTATTTGTGGGCCATCAAATATCCCAGCTTTTTTTCTTCTCGTCCCTCAGACCAGGAAACGTTGAGCATATATAGCGGAAGCATTCACCATCATGGTCCAGGGCCTTCACAAATTGTTTCATCAAACCAAGTTTTATGTGTAGTGGAGGTAAGATGATGTTTTCTCATCTGTACAAGTGAGTTCACGTAACGATGTTCCTACCGTCACCTGTTCTTCAAGGTTTCCGCGTGGCCATTCTTCTTTAGGTCCAGTGGATCCTTTGCCCGCCAGGTATAATTTGGTGAAACCTGCTGCTGACTGGAGCAAAATGTTACCATTTGAGGTCGACGCATATCTTACCATCCCATGTTTACCAGATAATTGTAGGCCTCTACAAACTTCTTGATTTTTGCATACTCCTCTCTCATCTGTACCGATTACCCTACTGGAACCGAAGCATACATGTTGCCGTTGTTTTATAACAACACACACTTTTAAATGCTCTGTGGGAAAGTCAATAAACAGTCGCCACATCAACACTGCATCGTATGCTGGGCAGTCCATTAGCGAAGTAAGTAGGCCTGCAGCTTCACTTCCAATACAACAAGGTTCACCATGCTGACTGGAAGAAGGGCCTCCCAGCTCTGCTTCTCTTTACATAAAATGTTTTACTCATTGTGCACATGGTCCAAGTAGTCATTTTTCATGCAAACTCGAAGCCAACAGCTGCAAATACAACTCTCATACAAGATCGTTCAGTTCACCCTGGGTGACAATGGGGGGCAAACGGGGGGGGGGAAACCCCAAAAATTTTCTCCGGGGGAAACTGTTTATTCAGATTGGATGAATAGACATTCCAAGTCCATTGGCATCCATTACATGTAGACGTAACTAAAGTTACCACATGTTCCCAATATCGGCCAGCAGTAAACTGCTACTACATGTAAAAATTATGCGGAAAAGGTACGGGTCTATACAGCCTACGTTGTGCGCACATGAATTTTGTCATTCCTAGGGAAAATGCAAAAATAGGATCCATGATTGCACGAAACGGGATGTGATACAGCAAATCCGAGAATATATATATGGAAATCAGCCACCTCCGGGAATTACATAATATCGCTACAAAAGTCCATCCAAGAATTTCACCTTTTTTGTTGACCAGTTGTAAGTTTCTTTATTTTTCCCATAATGGATGACCGAACTTTGAAATAACTATTCGACCGAATAGCGAAGTGATTATTCGGCCAATATTTCGGTATTCGGCCGAATACTTTAAGCCGAAATATCGAATATTCGGTATTCGGCTTTTTCACTATTCGGCACATCCCTTTAATATATCATATATAATATATATATATATAAATATATAATATATATATATATATATAATATACTATATATATATATATATATAGTAATATATATATAAATATATATATATATATATAAAAGACTTTACAATTTAAACAGTCGAGTATTTGAAGAGTTATGGACGTGTGTTAAATTTATTTCCGTAGTCCTGCCTACTTGTATCTTGTATCAGGCCCATAACAGAGATGCGGGAAACCTTTCTGTTATTAAACATATTAAGAGAGATGGAAATTTTTGAACAAGAACCAGTAAAAATAATTTGGTGTTACAGTGTTTATCAGGAAAAATTTGCAGAATATAAAGATGTAATTCAGTTTCATGAAGGAATCTACGACATCAAATCGTTGAATAATTTGGATGGTCATAAAATCATTGTATTAGATGATTTAATGCATAAGTTAAATGAAGAAATAGCTGAAACGTTTACTGTATTTTCCCACTCCTTTTAAAACATCTCTGTTTTAATAAGAGAAATTACCCCTAAATATTATGAAAAGATTTTCTGGAAGTTTTTCTTTCCCGTTATCATCCGAAGGATACCATCCCCCCTTCTCTCAAATGTTTCCATCACAACGTAAAGACTTCTTAAAGGTATATAAAGAAGTTACATCTGTTCCTCACGGTTATTTAATGTGTGAACTTCATCCTAAAAACACGTATAGAGTTTTGCTCCGCACTAACATTTTGCCATTCGAAATTGAAACTGTATTCATACCTGAATAATGAGTACTCTGGTTGTTAAGTATTTACCTCTTATAAAAAAATTTAAAAAACTGAAAACAGCTGAAAAACGTAAACTAATCTGTAATGATGAAAAATTCATCCAGTGTGTATGCGAAGTCTGCTTAAATCTTATAAAAGGAAATGTTCCTTTAAACAAACCTCAGAAGGTGAAGCTTCGTCGTCATAGAAACATCATTAAAAAACTCTCTCTAAATATAAAAAATCTGAAAAGTAAAAAGAAGTTACTGCAGAAAGGAGGTGGAGTGTTCCTACCGTTACTTTTTTCCGTTGTAGCCCCTTTAATAACTAAGTGGATATCAGAATAATGAAGAAGGTGGCTGTATTACCATATAATGAGTATGAGAAAATGAAGTATAATAATACTACACATTCTGATCAACATACAACCAATCAGTCATCTCTAACACAGCCTCAGACAGTACAGCCTATACAACAACCCTTACAGGGGTTACCTTCTCCAGCAATTCATCAACAATTACAACACCAGAGTCCTCATATCCAGAATGATTCAGGACCATATCTGCAACCTATACCCCAAAGTTTACATGACCCCAAAGTTGAACAGATAAACAATTACGAAAAAGAAGTGCTTAGGATATTAAATTCAGACATTAACATTCATGAAAAACGTGCCTTATATCAAGAAGCCATACAGAAATTAATAGATCTTAAAAACTTACATCTATATGCCTCATTAAGTAAGTCAATCTCGAATGATTCAACAACACCTGCGGAGGTAATACCTGCTGTGAAAAACGAAGATCCTTTTAAAAATATCCTGGAGGAGAGCTTACCAAATAGAGGTCGCAAAGCTGGACTAGCTTTATATAATATTTTAAAAGATCAATTATCATGGAATGAATTAGGACAAATCATTATCGATAATGAAATTGTCAAAGGATCAAATATTGTTGACTTGATAGCAGATCTCTCACGTGATTGGAAGAAAGGTGCTGTTACAGGATGGCCTACCATCAAACAAGAACTTCAGACTATTAACTTCCCCCGAACTTTAATCTTAAATACAAAAAGATTGGCAGACTTGGATAATATCCCCAAGATGCCTAGACCAGATACAAGTCCGTCAGGTACCTCTTACGCTTCAGATAAATTTAAGCGTGTTACCAGAGGAAGAATAAATGTCGAATGGAGTACTTTCATCACCTGATGTTTATCATATATATATATATATATATATATATATATATATATACTCACTATATATATATTATATATATATATATATATATATATATATATATATATATATATAAGGATCTTAGTTTTTCACAGCAGGTATTACCTCCGCAGGTGTTGTTGAATCATTCGAGATTGACTTACTTAATGAGGCATATAGATGTAAGTTTTTAAGATCTATTAATTTCTGTATGGCTTCTTGATATAAGGCACGTTTTTCATGAATGTTAATGTCTGAATTTAATATCCTAAGCACTTCTTTTTCGTAATTGTTTATCTGTTCAACTTTGGGATCATGTAAACTTTGGGGTATAGGTTGCAGATATGGTCCTGAATCATTCTGGATATGAGGACTCTGGTGTTGTAATTGTTGATGAATTGCTGGAGAAGGTAACCCCTGTAAGGGTTGTTGTATAGGCTGTACTGTCTGAGGCTGTGTTAGAGATGACTGATTGGTTGTATGTTGATCAGAATGTGTAGTATTATTATACTTCATTTTCTCATACTCATTATATGGTAATACAGCCACCTTCTTCATTATTCTGATATCCACTTAGTTATTAAAGGGGCTACAACGGAAAAAAGTAACGGTAGGAACACTCCACCTCCTTTCTGAAGTAACTTCTTTTTACTTTTCAGATTTTTTATATTTAGAGAGAGTTTTTTAATGATGTTTCTATGACGACGAAGCTTCACCTTCTGAGGTTTGTTTAAAGGAACATTTCCTTTTATAAGATTTAAGCAGACTTCGCATACACACTGGATGAATTTTTCATCATTACAGATTAGTTTACGTTTTTCAGCTGTTTTCAGTTTTTTAAATTTTTTTATAAGAGGTAAATACTTAACAACTAGAGTACTCATTATTCAGGTATGAATACAGTTTCAATTTCGAAGGGCAAAATGTTAGTGCGGAGCAAAACTCTATACGTGTTTTTAGGATGAAGTTCACACATTAAATAACCGTGAGGAACAGATGTAACTTCTTTATATACCTTTAAGAAGTCTTTACGCTGTGATGGGAACATTTGAGAGGCTAATACATTGATCTGATTCATGTCTCTTCTCTGACCGAAGAGTAGTAGATATTGGGTGTTTAAAGATATATCTCTCATATACTTATTCTGATAAAAAATGTTCTGGGTGATGAAAAATACAGAGATGTTTAAATGATGGGAAAATACAGTAAACGTTTCAGCTATTTCTTCATTTAACTTATGCATTAAATCATCTAATACAATGATTTTATGACCATTCACATTATCCTATGATTTGACATCGTATATTCATTCCTTCATGAAACTGAATTACATCTTTATATTCTGCAAATTTTTCCTGATAAACACTGTAACACCAAATTATTTTTACTGGTTCTTGTTCAAAAATTTCCATCTCTCTTAATATGTTTAATAACAGAAAGGTTTTCCCGCATCCTGTAGGGCCTGATACAAGACAAGTAGCAGGACTACGGAACATAAATTTACACACGTCCATACTCTTCCCTAGTAGCCAAGATGTTTAATGTGTAAGAAATGCAATGATATGGTATTATTGATATATATATATATATATAATATATATATATATAATAGTACTATATACTTATATATATATATATATAATATATATATAAGGGTATAGTTACTTAATATATATATACGATGATGTATATATATAATATATATACTATATATATATAAGATATATATTCCAAGAGGTTTAGATGGTATGTTTTGATATCTATCCTGACTAGAATGTGTGTTTCGGATAGGACTTGAAACAGTAAAACCCATAGTAAGACAATAAAGCAGTAAAGACAAAGCGCATAGCCAGGGTGAGGTGGAGAGGCCCTCTGAGGGCTATTTGCTACTACTTGTCTTATTGAGTTATAGCTTTAAGGTCTGAAAAAACTAGTTTATTTATTACAAAATTTTAACTCATGTGAAACAAGGGTTTGTGTATAAATAAAAAATTAGGAAGTTTAATAGTATTCAAAATAAAATAACTGTTTTTCAAGATAGTATACAGGAAAACGAATATATTTGAAAGAATAATACATAAGTAATGTAAGCATTATTATTAAAAATAAAATGGTATATAACGTACAATACGTGCATAAGTATATTTAGCGTTCAGCGCCGTGTAATTATTGCGCCTAGCGGCGCTGCGTCCGGTTTCCTCGGGACCGGGGCGGCCTGCGGACCGCGGGGCAATACTAGCGTTGCGAGTCTATGCCAACCCTGCGAATCGTTAGAGAGTGAAACCGTGATGCAACATAATGGCATCGTCCTCACCGCTTTTCTACTTCTTTTGTTCAGTTTAGAACCTTGAAGAGGGTGTTACTCAATGGATCATTTTGAGAGTTTGGGATACCTTCAAAATATGAGATTCTATATTGTTATTAAAAAAATATATAAGTACATAATATGAAGACTGTTGAGAGATTTTAACTATTTCGCACTGCTCCTAATCAGTCATGAATAAGAACCTTATACATATCAACATCATCATTTATGATCCAGCCTGGTGCGAGATCCTTATTTCTTGTTCCTTCTTTTTCTTTTCGCATACAGATCCCATTCTACTTTCGTGATTTATACTAAGCTTTTCTCTTTCTCTTTTTTTCAGGGGGACCCCCATCACATGGAGTGCGCATGGTTTCTCAAACTCAGTAGGGGTTCCTGAAAACCCTCAAAAAATAGAATTCTACAGCTATGAAAACATAATGAGAACACCCATTTTCCGAACATGTAGCTGAGCCAGAATCTCCATTCGACTATTGCACCTGCAATTCTACCAAGCTCCGGACTGTCCGGCCCAATATGTGTTCGCCAAATTAATTTAACATAGCCTTATAGTATTTAGGTAATATTTCATTATTATTCTTCTTCTATACACTCATCTCAAAAATTTCCAGCTTTTTCTAAGTCCATTTTTAGTGTTTTTATGGGTGCGAGGACCCCACACCCCTTATGCGTAGCTGACGTCATGAAACATTGGGATACAACAATGTCTGCACATATAAGAAGACATACCAGTTTGAAGAAGATACGAATGGTCTCTAACACCTCTTTTGCTAAAATGTGTCATTTTGTGTCATTTCTTGACCCATAAATGACCCCCGGCTGGGGGGCCCTGGTCGACTCTGGCGTTCGGAAAGTACTATGAGGATCTCATTTTTGAGACATTCTATCCCTGTTTGACACCCGTCATATAGGTTTTTAACGAAGGGTACGCCATCTACGAAAAAAGCATGTTGGTGCGATTCCTAAAACGCAACGGCTGAAAGCTGCCATGTCTCGGTTCTGATAACGAAGTAGCTTAGCATATCGACTCGGATACTCAATGTTCCATATCTATGACATATCTATTACCGAGCTCGGCTTCATAGCAAGAAACGAAAAAAATGTTAGGAAAGGGTTTAGCTGGTAAATGTCTTATGAATACTAATTCTCTTGATTAGTAATGAATGGAATCGATCCCTGTGTGTAAACCACTAGTGAATCGACTTCAAACAGGCTGGGTATATCCGAATATGTACTAATCGATACCAATATTCAGTGAATCTAATATTGCATGCTGATTACGATGTAGTTTTATATCGCCTGACTTTAGATTGGTTAGAAGTGGGTGGTGGTGATACATAACTCGAAAGGAAGCATCTAGCTTCTTATCTCTC
>JABUQX010027170.1:0-28442 GCA_015478945.1 Trachelipus rathkii | reverse complement strand
TTTTCCGGTCAGTGTCATCAGAAGTTGAGCAGAGGATCCAGAAGTCCGAGAAGCCTAGGGGGTGGTTGGAACTGTGAGTGTGGTTGCGAATAGAGAAGTAGTCGGGGTTGAGTGAAAGAAGATTTGTACGGAAAGAGGCACCAAGGTGTTTACAGATCCTCAGTTTGAGCTTGAGGTCAGTCTGGCATATGTAACAGGCATTGCATGCTGCACACTTAAAGTTATAAACTATTGAGGACCTAAGTAAACCGGGAGTGTGTCTTTGTAAGAAAAGAAGCAGCCTATGGAGAGAGGGTTGTTAGCAACGAGGTGGGATGGAGTTGTGGATAGAATGTTTTAAGCAGTTGGGGTAAGCTCTTTTTAAGGGAGAGGTGGAAGGGACCCATAAGTGGGATTTTAAAGTAAGCAATGAGTTTAGAAGCAGTTGGAGATGGTGTTGTAGGTTTAAAAATGTTTTGATGAAAGTTATAAATAGAAAAATTAACAAGATTGTGTAGAAAATTAAAGTCAAAAAAGGATTTTACTGTTGCTTTGAAGATAGTCTGGGGTCCTGGGTGGCCCTTGGTTTACTTTTTATTCAATAATATTTTGTATATTCTAATTATTGGGTCAGGTTTATATTATTTATTGGTTTAAAACTCAACTATATATAGAGATATATATAAACTAAACTATCCTCTATCTCATAAAACTACAATAGATAGCATAAAAGGAATACATATGTTGGAAAATGCCTGCGTTAACAATTTTAGTTGCGGAATATGTTAAAATATAATTAATATAAAAAAGTTATTTTATATAATTTATATTTGGTTATACTAAAAGTTAAGGAAACTTTTTAATTAAATTATTTTAAAATATTTGATATATTCTCAGATTTGAAAGTTATAATACAAAGTAATAATATAATATCAATTTGTTATTTATTTTCCTATTTTCCAAAATTTCAAATTATTATCACCTTAATTAAATTAATATATTATATAAGATAAATATTTTTACAAATTTTTTATATTTATTTCTCTTAAATTAATATATGGTTAAACAGTATAAGGAATACATTATTTTGGATCCTTGGTAAAAATTTACATAGGAAAATATTAAGTGAGAAAAAAAAACAAATTAAGGTTGTTCTTAATAATTATTAGTTTTATAAATAATGATTAGAAGTTCTATTTAGAGACCTTTTCTTGGTTACTCGTTAAATAAAATCAGGAACTTTCTATTAAAAATTTGTTTTTTTTGTAACTGTAAAAAAAATACCCCACGGGTATACCGCACCGCAATTGGCCTTTCAACCGTATGGCAGGTAGTCGGGGTTCTCGGCATTCAATACCCGGGGAACTAGACGGGTAGGCAAATAATTCCCCCATCCGGGGAGCGTCCTCCTGGAACCGCCCCCGCTTTCTTTTGGAGATAATATGGTATGATCGGACGGCGGGTTTACCTCGGACCGCACCTCACCCTACGGGGTAACGGAAAACGTCCCCCTCTCGATGTTAACTTCTCGTCGAGAACTTCGGAGCCCCGTACAATGTTGCCGTGGTTTAATACCTTTACAAATAATATATATATTACCTATACTATTCCTTCCTCTCCTAAAAAATAAAAAAATAGCCAATATTTATATTTTTATTTTATTTTATTTTTTTATTTATTTTTTTTAAATTCGCAGAAAGCATTCCTTTATACAATTGCTACCTATAATTTATATTTTTTGAGGATATTTTTCAGAATATGTTTTTGAGATTTATTTTGATTTTTTTTTTTGATTTCTTTTTTTTTTTATTCTTATTTTTCTCGGACTAATGTTTACCTTTAGAGTTTATTTCCGGCACCCCTACAAGTATTTCTCCATTTGTCCTGAATATTGATTGTAGTTTTATGTCGTATTATGATTTGATAGTTTCATAAACCAAAAGTTTATGTAGTTTTAAACCAATTATATATATATAAATATTCATATAATTATTATAATTTTATAGTTATATTATATACCCTATTCTTCTTTTTCTGAATCTTGACATAATCATTAACAAAACTTTAAACACTAATGATTTTATATCCTTTATAATTCCTCCTAATAAGTAGGAAGGAAATTGCAAGAGCCAAGTTTTATAAATATAATTTATTTTATATATCTAGTAATATTTATTTATATCAAATATTATATTTAAAAATAATTATGGAAAAACCTCCGCCTGTATAATTTATTATATTTAAATTTATCATATAAGCATTTTATAATATATTAAATAGACAAAGTTTACTTAACGCCCACATCGGATAAGGGAAGCATCGATCTAAAATTAATAAAATTTTTCACACAGGTATTAGCATCTATGATAACATAATAATAAAGATGTATCTTATAGGGTTCGAAATTGTATTTTTTTTTTTATTTTTATTTTTTTTTTTTTACATGTTCTATGGTAACGAAATATATAATAAATATATAAAATTGAATTTTGTAAATGGTTATTACAAATTAACGAGCACAATTTGTAAGGGGGGACCTCTGAGACAGACGGGGAACATATACAGGGGTGGGACCTTATATTTATTCCATTACCCCGTAGGGTTGAGGTGTAGCGGAGGAACCATTTATATACTCGTCGTACAAATAACCTTCCAATAATACCTTAAGAGCGGTGGGTATCCGGAGACCCTACCCCGGAAGGGGGGGAAATAGTCCTATCACACCTCATAAGGTAGAATTTCCCCGTGTAAAAGGTACCAGAGAGGAGCCACTGAACTACCTGCGATACGGATGCAAGGTAATTATAAACTCTACCATTTGGGTATTACTAATAGTTAAATAAATACTGAACAAAAACTAAAAAGTAGGACTTAGATAAGTCTATTTGGTTATTTTAAGAGTAACGTTATAAAGAAGTCTTTAAAATAGGTCTTTATTACTATTATTGTTACTATATATTATTATACAATATTTTTTTCTTTTTTTATTTTTCTTTACTTATTCCTATCCCAACCCTAAAATTTTAACCAGGATTCCAAAAATGTCTTCCTTCTTTTCGCTGTAGCGAGGTTTCGATGAGTTTTTGAGCATATCGCTGAATTGGTTTATTTTGCTTAGATTTGCATGTCTACTTTATTTTAGAACGTTTCTTTGTTATTTAAATGTAACTCTAGGAAGGGACTCACACTGCTTGAAATTTTTTTTTTTGATCCACCCTCCCGATTCGTTGTGGTCCGATTAGAGAACTATATTTACCTTTAATAATTATATATATATTAATATTATCATTATTAATAATATTAATATTAATATTATATACTATATATTATATTTAATATAATAATATTATTATATAATTAATATTTTATATATATTTATATATAATATATATTTATAATATTAAATTATTATTTTTTATAATATATATATAATAATTAATATAATTATTATTATTATATTTAATTATAATGGTTAAATTTAGTTCTATCAATATTTTTGAATTTCAGTTCATAATTTTCTGTAAAAAATAATTTCTAAGTTCAAATAAAATATCTAAGTTCGAAGTTCAGAAAAGTTGTTAAGTTTTTAAGAACAAATTCTTTAAGTGGCAAGCTTCTGGCATATTCCAGAAGCTTGCCATAAATTAATTTTTCCTTTAAAACCTTAATATTTATCATCTGAAACCTAAGAAATTTTTATTTGAACTTAGAACTTTAACATCATATGACTCTTTTGATTCAAATTATTAAGAACTTCCAATATATATTAAGTTAATATATTATTAATATTATATAATAAAATATATTATATATTTATAATTATAATTAATATTAATTACATAATTTAATATTAAATATATATTATAATATATTAATTATATAATATATATCTATATATATATTATATATCTATTATATTAATTATTTATATAATATTTAAATATATATATTAATTATATGGATAGTAAACTTTTTATCCTTTTTAAAGGGTTTAAGATTTATACCTCGATATATATCGTCGAATCAGTTAACGTCGCTAATGTCGATTTTTTTTTATTTCTTCAGATTTATAAATTCAATGGACCAATAATGCGATTACAAGGTTGCCTAAATAAGTTATTTTTTTTTTTTTAACGATAAGGAATAAAACCCAAGATTAATCGCAAATTGATAAATAAAAGAGTCCGTTAGGTTTCTTCATCGTGCTTATAAGGCGGGGGACTGAATCGGGGGGACTATACGTTCCACCCCTTCTATGTCCCTCACGTCGGCTCTGAAGCCCCTTAATAAAGAATAAAAAAAGAAAATTATTATTAATAAATTAATCATATATATAAAATATTAAACATGAAATAAAAAAAAACAACTGTGGAAACTCTTGGGATTGTTCTATTGGTTGGTTACTTGCTACATGATCACATCTGAAGTAAAGAGCTTGAATCCACGCTTAAGAAATTAGAAGACTTTTATGATAAATATCAATATGTTATGGACGGTATAAGATGCATTAATTTATCAACTATTAATTGTTTATTAATTATTATTGAACAATATATATATTTATTATTATAACTAATTATTTAAATTTTATTAATTCAAATATTTTATTTTATTTATTTCTAATTAATCTTTTTTAATTATAATTAATAATAGTTGTACTCTCTAATACCTCATTTTATTAATAAATATACCCTTAGACTAGAGCGTTTTTTTTCTTTGTTATTGGCAATATATATTCAATTTTTATACGAAATAATAAAGAACGTTCTCAAATTTAAAAATCGATTCCTATATTTGTTACTTAAATTTTTTTAAGAAATATTAATATTGTAGAATTAATTCTCACACCAAAACGTATAGAATACAGTTGTACATAATTTCCCCGATAAGTTATTCGCTTTTACCTGCTGTCTTTGCCGAATAAAATTTTAGTCTATTCCTTACCAACTTAAAAAAATGATATAACAAAGGATTAATGATTGCCTCAGATTTAAGTACAAGTCTATATATTATATTATAATA
The DNA here is from genome assembly GCA_015478945.1 of Trachelipus rathkii. Classification (NCBI taxonomy): domain Eukaryota; kingdom Metazoa; phylum Arthropoda; class Malacostraca; order Isopoda; family Trachelipodidae; genus Trachelipus; species Trachelipus rathkii. The sequence continues at coordinate 23,441 of JABUQX010027170.1, read as the reverse complement.
ATTAGAAATTTTTTTTTACTTCCTTATTTATTTATTTTTCTTCTTTTTTTATTTTTAAAAATGGAAAATGAATAGTTTCTTAGAATTATAATGAGATTATGTAATCATATATAAATATTTTGGTTAATATATTTCCTCAACGATTAATAATTTTTTAAAAAATTCAATCCTTTCGAGTATTCATTAAACAAGGCGGTGGCAATGACTAAATTGAATTTTTATTCCAACTACGTAGTTAAGAGTAAACCAGTTTTGGCTTATTTTCGAGCTTCTAGGCTAAATTATTTTGATTTCGAACAAGATTCATGTTACAGTTTTTTACAATGAAATGACTTTATTTTAACTTATTTTTTGCTTTTTTGATTAACAAATACTTCACTATCAATCACTATTAATCACTATATATTAATATTATATAATTTACCTATATTATACTTACTATACTACTTTATTATATAAATCTATACTATAATAATATAATTTATATATATTTTACTTATATATATACTATACATTGTCTTACATAACTTAATAATCATATCTTATTATTCAATCTCATATATCTATTATTATACACTCACTAATTTAATCTTAATTATATATTTTATTTATAATTAATATATAATCTATCTTATATAAATATATATCATATATTATATTTGAATGTAGAGATTGAGAGAGTGAAAGTAGATGAGAATAGAAGTAAGTAGATGAGAAGAGAGAGATGAGAGAGAGAGAGTAAGAGAGAGAGTACGGAGAGTAATGATGAATGAGTAGATGAAGATGAATAAGAGTAGAATAAAGATTATAAAGTCATAGTATGAGAATTAAGAGATGAGAGGATTGGATTGTCATAAGAGAGATAAAGAAAGAGATGGATAGAGAGAGTAGAGAGAGATAGAAGAGTAGAGAGAGAAAAATATAGAGAATTAGTTTTATATCGTATCATTTTCTATTATAATAGTTATATATATATATAGAGAAGAGGAAGAGAGAAGAGAACGAGAGATCTCCCTCAGAAGACAAATCAATCCAACAACTTGAATATATGATTTTTTTTTTAATGATTTGGTTAAACCAAGTTTATTAAAGATTAAGAAATTCTATTCTCGTCTTTTTTGGCACAAACCGGTTCTTCAATATATGACGTAATTGATAATTTTATTACTTATTACTATAAAAAAAAAATGTAATAAAAAACGAAAACGTCATTAAATATTAAATATTAGGACACAGACATGTTTAACCTCTCTAAAAATTGTATCTAATACTTAAATTACTGTTGTATATGATTATAGCGCTAAACAAGAACATAACCTGTTTAGGGTTTGACATTAAGGTTTTCGGTAATAGATATTATCGATATTCAATGACTTATTTTTATCTAAACTTTAATCCTTTTTTTTAAAAGGATGTCTGTTATTGCCATAAATATATATATTAAATTAATAACTTAATTTAAATTTATATAATATATAATATTATTAATATATTATTAATATATTATATATATACTATATAATTATATTATAATATATTATATATTATATTATAATATATTATAATATTATATATTATTATATTATATATAATAATAATAATATATATATAATATATATATAATTATATATATTATTATAGTATAATATGTATATATATTTATACCCATAATATAATAGAAACACGATTTCATGTGACGTCACCAACTCATAAAAATAATAGAAATAAAGGTATATTATTATTATGTAAATATAATAGAAATTCTAGCGGTTTAAGTTTGTGTATGATATTATACGGAGACTCGTATGGAGCTCCCTGCCCTATTGGCCTCCTTCCTTGCCCGACCTCTGTGTGAATTCTCAAGATAGCGAACTGGTAACCGTAGAATGGGATCTGGTAGTTCTTGCTCTCGGCTGCCACATGTCGTACGATCTTGTCCATGTAGGATAATAGCCGATGTGTATAAAGAAGTATCCGATATATCGATATCCGATCATTCTTAAAATAATATTTATCAAATTTGCCCTTCGATATCTATTTCGGTCAAACATATTCGATACCTATTTCGCGTTATATATTAATTAAATATTCGTTTAATAATTATAATTTAAAAATATTTAAGATCCTAAAGATAACTTATAATAATCATTGTAACAAGAAATACATAAGTGCTTCTGGTTTAAGGTATATTATTATATATATTATTATGGAAAAGATTAGGATAATATACCCTATATAAAAGTTTAGATATTACCTATTATATCTATATGGGCGTAGGTCACGAATATACTATTCAGTGGTGTTAGGGGGGGGGACAAAAGATTGAGGTGGTGATATAAGTAGTATATAATTATGGATTTTATAATAATTATAAAGGTGAATTAATATAAAATTTAACAAATAAAATAATGGATATATTAATAATATAATATACCTACTTTTTTGTAGTAGTAGGTATTTGGGGAGCCACTATAAATATAAATAGTTGAAATAATATTTGGATAATATTGAAATTTATTTTTATTTAATTGTTAATAGTTTAAATATAGTCATATTTATGTATAAGGTATTATATTATTCTTTATACTCCCTTAAAGGGTTATTAATTTTTATACGCTCGTTTAGCGCGTTACGTAACCATACATGTCAAAGGACAAAAAGTTAGATACGTAATTATGAATACTATTACGGTAACGGAGCACAGATAGAGAATTAAAATATATTATTTCACTAGGAGTAAGTTCTCGTGATGATACATCACAATTAGATGTTGTTTAGGGAGGTGAATATGAAATTTATTTTTGTAGGTGATCTTTCTTAATAATGGGTCTATTTAAAGGGGGTCCCATAATGTAGGTTTTGTTTAGGGGTATGTGTTTCAGGTCTAGTATCATAGTGCAGATTCAGGTCACAGGGTCAGCGTGAACGCTCCAATCAGGAAAAATTAAGATTTGTTACTGGTCACACTATGAACCATATACAGAGTAATTTGTTTACCTACACTGATTACGTTACCTTACTATTGTTTGTTTATTTCTAACTTTTGGAAAGACACATAGGCTCAATTGGAAGCACATGGTTTGATACAAGTAATACAATTAATTTAAGTATGTGGTTTGAAATAACAAGAGTAGCAGCTACATCATTATTATTTTATTTATATTATCATAGCAATATATATATAGTAAGCGTCCTTAAGTGTGCTCCTGGCATTATTTATATATTAATTATTCTTAAAAGATTTGAACAAGAAGACAAGAATGATTGGAGAAGAGTGTATATGCGGCTGTTTTTGAAATATTTAAATTGGGAGAATCCCGGGGCAGATTTAAGAGGTGAAAGAAATAATCACTTAGTGGCGCCTCCGCCCCTTTTGTCCGCTTTATCATAATTTATTTGAGCGTAAATCCCTAAACTTCAGTCGATAAGTAAGTAAAATCGGGGACAGATAACACAATGGTACAAATAAATATAATAATTTAAGGTTTTATAATAACCCGTGGTTTGTTTTAAGCATTCACCTCTTATATGGAAAGGGTTTCATTTTTCATCCTTTGTACTTTTGTTTTGATAATCCACTACATGGTATAAGCTAATTTTCTTAGACCCTTATTGCGTCGTAAGGAAGCACAGGTAGAGTAAGCTTTAACCAACTCGGGAATAGGAAAAAGTACTCTACCGGCCTCTTAAATGTGTATACTTTTAGTTGTACTTTTTTCGTTAGATATATTTCACTACATTTTATTAAATTTACGCCTTTCTATTAAAGCGTGTAGCCGTTAAGTAACTTTGACCATATATTTAGTCAGAATTATATAAATTTAAATAGGAGTATAATATGTATATATATATATATATATATATATCTATATATATATATATATATATTATATATTATATATATTTATAATATATATATTATATACAACTTTTTAAAAGTAAACACTAATCATGGGCCCTGAATTAGCATTGGAGGTGATTTTACAACGGTTGTATTTATGAAACTTGAAAAAGATCTTCATATATAAACTTAAACATTTCTAATTTAGATTAAATTAAAATGTATTAAAGATTTAACCTTAATATCAAAACTAGTATTGTCTTGTATTAGTATATAGGATACTTTCATTACTTTTTATAAATATCTAATTTGAAAAGTAAAATACGCAATAGGTATATTTTTTGCGTAATTATCTGACCTCCTTCCCTATTACTCCTGAGTCAGACAAAATGTACCCATCATCCAAAAGCGCCTGAAAAATACACACATTTTGCTTAAATGTTATTCTATGAAAAAAGAAAACTGCTCAAAATTTCTAGAAGTAAAAAATAAAAATATCGTTAATTCGATACTGAGAATAAAATATCGATATATCGGTTGAAAAAATATCATCGATATTTTTTCGATACTATCGGAAAAAAATATCAATATCGATATATATCGGTCCTCTTGCGGCATCCCTACTGTCCAGAGTTCAAGTAGCGTTTGATGCGTTAGGCTGCGCACAAGATGAACCGTGATTTTTGTGACGTTCGTCCATTTATTCATTTTTGTATTATTTTGCAGGTAGTGGTGTAAATATTTAAGTATTTACGAGGGCATCGAAAAGACAGTAGAGGGGCTATTATTTTACATAAATGTGGTAAATCCCAACGAGAAATAGCTAATCAATTAAATATTTCGAAAAGTTCAGTTAATTTTTGTATCTTACGTGCTAAGAATAGTAAAGGCGATGCAACCCAAGCCCTAAAAAACGATCTGGCAGGCCTAGAAAAACGTGTTTACGTACAGATGTGCTTATGAAACGCTTAGTAATGAATAACCCGACAATAACTGCAAAAGAAATAAAACTTAATATGGAATTTTTATTATCTGATGGTTCTGATCGAACTATACAAGAATGACTTCAAAAAGATCTTGAATTACCGTCCCGCCATACTGCAAAGAACCCCCTCAATACTGAAGCCATGCGTAAAAAACGAGTTGCATTTAGTAAAATATACCTTAATTGGGCCGTTGGTGACTGGAAAAAGGTACTATTTAGTGAGGAGTTGACATTTCAACTCAAAAGCTCAAATAGACTTTTAGTCAATGCTATAAATTACAATTGGGCATAACGTCCCTTTTGTCTAATTTAAAGTTACTATCATTTTTCAAGGAGTTAAAATGCCCTCCTACCAGTACAAATTTCTTTCATTGCAAATTGAAAATGTTAAGAAAAAAAAATATGCCAGTTTTCTACGTTTCATATGTTTGGCCGAGCATACCTACCTCGTTTCCAATGTATGAACAAAAATATCATACAATTGATCCTTCAATGCTAACTTTTGAAGTAAGAAAAATCTTCGTCTACATGCTTTTATTTAGATTACACTGGACGACAAATTTTGTTAAATGGATAACATGAACTGTTTATGTATTTCGGTACGCTGAAAACGAAGGCAATAATTTAGCTAAGGTGAATAAACTTTACGTAACTATTACATTAAAACTATAAACTTATAATTTACAAAGATGGTATCAAAAAATTCTTTGAAGTTTTTTTTACCGATTAGCGTATTTTATAAAGGCATATTTTTAATAAAAATATGAAAAATTACGCTCCGAAAAAAAAAAATTGACTAATTTCGGCGTTTTTTTTTTTAGGGATAACACTATCGATGTTTGTTTCTGATATTTTCCGATTATTTATATATCGATAAATATAATTTTCTTTCGATAATTTTTTTTACTATTATCAACGATTCAGTTGAACCATAGTATATTTATACTGTGATTGAATATACCAAACGTAGTTAATTAAATAAAAAATAAAAAAGATGTTAAATTATTTTTCGTACGATAGAATATACAAAAAATTAAATAATGCTCTGAAATATATATATATATATATATATATATATATATATATATATATATATATATATATATATATATATATATATATATATATATATATATATATATATATATATATATATATATATATATATGCCAGCATCCCGAAAAGTTCAGGCATGTAACTAGAAAACTATAACATCTACAGGAAAATAAATAACATTTTTGATTTCAGGAAGTAATTTCATCGAAGAAACTTAAAAAGAAATTATTTTATTCTAATATTTATTAATAACTCCTTATTAATATTAGTAAAAATCTTCAGTGCACGCTAAAATTGACCTTGAAAGCTGCATTGTCTCGAGAGAAAAAGTTGCCAAATACCGCTTTATTTACGCAAAAGGAGAAAATATTTTTTCTTTTTATATCCTTTTTAGGGGGTTCGAGCCGACAGACGTCCCCCCCGTCGTCCCCCGGTAGGCCGAGAAACCCCGACTCTATCAAATCGTTCTTGTTTACCCGAGGGTATGCGTTAGTGTAAAAAAAAAAATTCAACATTTTGCCCCTTTCCGTCTCACTCGGGAGTAAGCCGCATCTTTGATTTATCAAAAAACCGCAAATTTTTTAACAATTTTTAACAATTTAAATTTTTTAAAAAGCGTTATTTTTTTATTTATTTTTAATTTCCGGGGTAAAAATGTCTCCTGATTAATAAAATGATATTTATTTTCGTGTATTGTTATATTTTTTTTTTTATATGTTTGTCCTTTTTGGATGTTTTCTATATATATATATATATATATATATATATATATATATATATATATATATATATATATATATATATATATATATATATATATATATATATTAGAGAGAGAGAGAGAGGTTAGGCCTACGCCATATATAAATCGATCTACGTAAACGTAAACTTTTACGACAACGTACGTATGTCCATATAGGTTTACCATGGTAAATATAGGTTAGGATAAGGCCTACGGCATATATATATATATAATTATATATATATATATATATATATATATATATATATATATAGGCATACATTCCATTCTCTATCCTTTGAACTAAAACTGATGAATCTTGGTTTATCAGAAATTATCGTTGTCTTCAAACGTCAGGATTTCCGCGTTACGTATACTGTGAGGTCATGACTAATTTTATCGAATATATATATATATATATAGCAGAATATATATATATATATATATATATATATATATATATATATATATATATATATATATATATATATATATATATATATATATATCACGGCCCAATAGGGGGCTCGAGCAGACGGGGAACAGAAGGGGGGACGTTTTCCATACCCCGTAGGGGAGGGGCGGAGGAACCCCCGCGACACCCAAATACCAAATACCAAATTCCAATTTCTGCGCTTCACCAAATAAATTATAAAAAGTCATTAGAATTTAAAATAAGAATATATCGATATTATATGGAATTGAAGAAATTTTTGCTGTTAATGAAATACATCTTTCCCTATTTAGGTTTTACACAGAATTGATTTAGATATTGCCTAGTTATTATAGTAATAATATAAGTAATTAAAGTTATAGATGAGGGTAATAGCCATTCAGTCTATGAAATCAATTTAAATGTTATTTATTATATATGGTACCTTTAAGGAGGTTGAGATTGGTTTTGGAAGTTTAATTATTAAAAAACATTAAGTCTTAGACTAAAAGTATAATTAGTTATAAACTTAAAATAAAAATTATATTTCTTTATTATAACCAATAAGAATTCTTATTAGGTAAACTATACTTTCATTTTTCAAAAAGGTGCGGAACAAAAGAGCGGAATTTTTTTTTGATCCGCACGTGCAAGTCCGCTAATTTCCTGACGTCTCCGCACCTCCGCACCTCCGCTAGTCCGCACCTATTCTGGTAGTCCGCTCGGAGCGGACTAAAGAGCGGAAGTGCCCACCTGATATATATATATATATATATATATATATATATATATATATATATATATATATATATATATATATATATATATATATATATATATATATATATATATATATATATATATATATATATATATATATATATTTTTAAACCAGGGGGCAATAAAAAATTTAAGCTTTGTAAAATTGGTAAAACTGGGAAATACATTTTATGATCCTAAATTTATGAAACAGAAAAAGACACGAACTTTCTTTATAATGGTGAATTTTCAAATATAATTTAATTAATATTAACAAAAGTAAAAAGAAATTTATATATATATATTTTGGACTTCACACCTCAGCTTTTAAAATCAGTAAGCTTAAGCAATTTATTTCAGTTTTAATTTGATTTATGTACGTAATTTGTAGACGGAATGTAGGCGCCATGGCACTTTTTAAATTAAAAGAATACCATAGAGTGGGATACACGTTGCCTCCAATGCGCGGCAGACTGCCCGCGGACTACCGAGGGCTTCCGGCAACACCGGTGACTAAAATTAAAATTAATGTTTTCCGTACAACAACGAAGGAACACAATCTTAACGTAGGTAAATAATTCTGAGATAGCATTACCAACCATTCCGATACTAATTTTATTATTGCCCCCTGGTTTGATAAAGGATATATATATATATATATATATATATATATATATATATATATATATATATATATATATATATATATATATATATATATATATATATATATATATATATATATATATATATATGGTAAAGGTATAGCACAAAATCAATATATCTGATATATAATAATAATAATAATAATAATAATAATAATAATAATAATAATAATAATAATCTAATATAATATAATATATAATATGATATAGTAATATATCGACCTATATATATATTATATCGATATATTGATATGTGGAGTCCTGTGCTATATATATATATATATATATATATATATATTGTTAGTATATATATATATATATATATATATATATATATATATATATATATATATATATATATATATATATATATATATATATATATATATATATATATATATATAGGTAATTTATTAAGCCAGGGGGCAATAAAAAATTTGAACTTTGTAAAGTTGGTAAAACTGAGAATTGCATTTTATGATCCTAGGGAAAAATCATAAATAAGATTTTATATATTTCAAACTTAAATTTGTGGAGTTTCATAAAGTCAATTTTGTGTACCTTTTATTATGTCTTAAATGAGATTTTTTTTAAATTATTTTTTCATTAGATATTTATTGAGTTAAATGTAAATTAAAACAGTACTATAGACTAGATGCACGGCAGACCCCTCGCTTAAGTGCTCTCCAAATTCGCGCTGCGCGCGAGTAAATTGTAAATATATATATATATATATATATATATATAGCAGCTATATATATTTATATATATATATATATATATATATATATATATATATATATATATATATATATATATATATATATATATATATATATATATATATATATATAATGTAAATATAACTATAGACATTACCGTGCTATAGATTAAACTTTATTACATTTCTTTTTATTTAATAGGAAAATTGAGAAAATTCGTAAAAAATCCCTCAAATGAAATAATTCTGAGATAGCATTACCAACCATTCTGATGAAAATTTTTTATTCCCTGGTTTCTTAAAGGATATTTTTATATATATATATATATATATATATATATATATATATATATTTATATATATATATAGTAAATGAAGAGAGAGAAGAGTATATATATATATATATATATATATATATATATATATATATATATATATATATATATATATATTCCGAATGCGAGCATTAAGTGTTCTTTATTTCAATAATTGTATCTTATTTAATATATAGCGTACCTGACGTATCAATTTATCAGGTTAGGTCAGCGTTTCCCTAATTTTTTTTTCGTGACCCGGGAATTTTAATATTTTTCCTTTGTGATCTACTCCTGGAAATTTTTATGGCTTATTGGTAAAACGAAACATTTAAAAGTTCAAAGATATTTCATTCACTATTAAAGTATTAAAAATAAATGTAAAACGATAAAAATTTATATAGTAAATCTGTCTACCTAACAAAACTTTATAAAACTTTATCCTAACCTAGACTTAATAGCCCCCAAATTGCCTTGACCCCCAAGTACACCCTAGCCCAGGGGTTCCCAAACTTTTTTCACCGCGGCACCCCTGTTGTGCTAAAAAAATTTCGCGGCACACCTACTCTTAAATTGGTTTGACTACTTAGTCTTAGGTCTTAGGAAAACAAGGAAACACAATGCAAATTTAATGCTCATTTACCTTTAATGTGAAGAATGAAACTGTTTTAATGATTTTTTCATTATTTTCTTTACGTTTATGGCAAGTTTTGTCAATTTTACCCTTAAATCACTTGACGCTGAAAGTTTACTCCTGTATCTGTTTTTTATGTAAGCATACGTTGAGAAAGCAGACTCACATAGATAAGTGGAATTAAAACGCACAAGTCTTTTTAATGCAATCTTGCCAACAGCATTGTTTTCTGCATACACTTGCATCCAGAACTCTTCTTGGCCCCCTTCGTGGTATTTAAGTTTCAAAGTGTTGTCTTCACTGATGTCCAGCAGATTTTGAAAAGCTTCATTTGTCATCCCAGTAGGTTTACGTTTTGGCTCGCACGAAAACGGGTTTGTCATCCAGCAGTAGACATTTTCAGAATCAATATCGGGAGAATACTCAATGTTTTTTTCCAAACCTTCCAAGTGGGCAGTAATAATTTCGAGGAAGTTCGGTTGAAGATTGATCTCATTTGTTTTGACAAATTCTTGCAACCGAGGAAAGTTGATGTTTCTGCTCTTAACACACGGTTCAAAAAATAAAAAAAAATTTGCGCAAGCCTTTTATTTTGGCCAATTGTGCTCCTTCCTTCTCTTGAAGAGATCTGGTGGTTTCATTTAGTTTTTGGAATATGTCGGAAAGGTATCCCAATTTAAGCAGCCAATCGACATCAGTTAATTTTTTAATAAAAGACTGCTCTGTAAATGTGACCACAAATGCATCGTTTAGTTCAAACAGTCTGGCTAAAATCTTTCCCCTTGAAAGCCACCGCATTTCTGTGTGCAAGCAGGAGGTGAATTGGATCCATATCCATATGGTAAATTTTAAAAGAGGCTGAGGCTGGCGGCTCTTACCATGATTAATTATCTTCGCAGCATCATCCAGTACGACTTTTAAATCTTGGGGCATCTTTATTGTTGCCAGGGAATGCCGATGTATGACACAGTGGCTGCTGGTGGCGTTTTCTGCCACTTGCTTCATCCTAGACACCGCTCCCTTCGTTTTTCTAACTATTGATTCCATTCCAAACCATTTTCCTGTACAAATTTGTCGATAGCATTGTAAATTTCGTCGCCAGTGGTGTAAGTCTCAAGCACTTTGCTCATCAAAAGTTTCTCTTCTATTTGCATTGGAAATGGGTACCACACAAACACAAGAAGAACAGCAAGTCCCGCTACGTCGGTACTTTCATCAAGCTGTAAACTAAAAGATTCACAAGTTTTCAATCTTCTTATAAGTTCGTTCTCGACTGTCTCTGAAATGGTGTTAATTCGCTTGCTTATAGTGTTATTTGATAACTGCTCAATATCAATCTTCTTGGCCATATCTGGACCTAAAATGCAACTTACAACATCCTTCAGGCAAGGTTTAATTGATATCTCGGCAATAGTATGCGGTTTTCCAGTTTTTGCAATATGTAAACTGACAATAAATGAAGGTTCAGTTGCGTTTACATTTTCATTTTTAGAAATTTTCTCCATCATAGAAGAACCTGCCTGACGAGATAAAGCCCGGCGTTTGAAGATTTCTTCACTTTTATGCACTAAATCAGAATGATTGCATTCCAGATGTCTTTTTAATTTGGATGGAACTAAACAGCCATTAGCAACAACTTTATGACAGTTAACGCATTGCCCTTCGGGTGCCTGTTCGTTCCCAACCGAAACAAAGCCAAACAAAGTAAGGTAGATAGGGTCATATTTTCTTATTTTTCCTCGAAGCTCCTTTGGGACGAGACTTGCCTTTCCGCGAACTGAGGTAGAACAATTTGGGCTTAGGCTGCCAGATGTCTGCTGGGATATTTCGTCACATTCGGCGATGCTGGTTGTTATTGAATCAGTCGTCTCAGAAGTTTCTACAAGTTCATCACCTTTTCGTTTCAAAGACCCAGTTTTTAGCCAATTGTTCATAATTCTGCAACAAAAATAGCACTCACATAAATACAAACTCATGTACAGGTCCTTCCAACAGTATCATATATATATATATATATATATATATATATATATATATATATATATATATATATATATATATATATATATATATATATATATATATATATATATATATATATATATATATATATAATGATTATATTATAGTCTCTAATATCACGTAATGACTAATTAAACAGTTTCTTATAATCAATAAGAAAATACTTCAAAAGTTACTGTAAAATCTACTGGAATCTTTTTGGCAATGTTAATAACCTGGAGCCATTCATGAAACCAAGGACGCACTACGTGACTACAAAACAAATGTGACCGACGAGTAGTAGGACGATGGCTAATAATGGTGTTGGGTTATATTTTTAAAACGAATTGTACTACTCAACCCAAAATTTTAGTGAAAATATGTACCCTGAAAGCCGGCACCCCCTGGCACACGCTGGCGGGCACCCACTTTGGGAACCCCTGCCCTAGCCTAATGGATTCCAAGCTCCCAAGTACGCCCTAACCTAATGGATTATGAAAGAACAGGAGATATATATCATATATATATATATATATATATATATATATATATATATATATATATATATATATATATATATATATATATATATATATATATATATATATTGTAAGTTAATACCTTGACAAGACAATCTTCAGGTGACAGGATAAAACTTTTATTAACAATGACTTTATTAAATATAATACTTTATTTGACAAAAATTGGTAGCAAAGTATTTTATAAAATTTCTGGAGCAGTGTGGCACGTGACTTAATCAATTGAGCGAGCTTGGTGGTAACTTCGGAGTAAGCGTGATAGGTTCAAAACACAGGTCTGTCAAAAAGGTAAATCTGTTTGGGAAAAAGAACGAGGAAATTTAATAACTTATAATCTGCCGTGAATATGTTAACTGATGGGATTTTTCGACTGTACAACAGCAACCACTGATTGGGTAGGGAAAGGCTGAAGGCCTTGGGCGGTAGCAACCACTACCTTTAAACGGGACCTAACCCACCAGCAACCACCGATAGCCCTGAGGGAAACTCGAAGTGAGTTTGGGAATCGGCAACCACCGATTCAATAAGGAAAGGCTGAAGGCCTTGGTCGGTAGCAACCACTACCTTTAAACGGGACCTAACCAACTAGCAACCACTGATTGGGTAGGGGTTGAGCTACAGCAACCACTGATAGCCCTGAGGAAACTCGAAGTGAGTTTGGGATCGAAGTGAGTTTGGGAATCAGCTACCACTGATTCAATAAAGGAAAGGCTGAAGGCCTTGGTCGGTAGCAACCACTACCTTTAAAGGGGACCTAACCCACCAGCAACCACTGATTGGGTAGGGGTTGAGCTACAGCAACCACTGATAGCCCTGGGGAAACCCGAAGGTTTGGGAAACAGCAACCACTCTTTCAGTTAAGGTTCGACTGAGAGACTAAAGCCTCTCTAAAGTAGTAACCTACAGTTGCCTTTTTGAGAGAGCCTAGAGATCCACTCCGGTCGCTTTCTAAAATCATCAAATCTCGTGCCTCTATATTCCCCAAAGAAGTTTGAATAAATAATACTAACTAAAATGAAATGATTCTTAAATATTATTCATACAATCTAAAGAAATTAATTTTATTGAAATAAGTCTGAATTATTCATACTTCCTTGAAAATAAAGGGTAACAAATTTATTTTTAATAGCTAAGAAAAATACATTTATTTACAAACCCAAAAGAAACGTTTTAATGCCTAATATTCTTGTCATTAATATTCCTTTTATGGACAACATAAAAGGACTAATTACTACTATTAATATCTTAAAATTAATTAATAAAGCTTTAGAAATCTTTAAATACCATTTATGAAAGGTAAATTAAAATACTTTTAATAATGGCAGGTATTCAAATCTTTCAAAACACAAGAAAAAGCTTTTAAACTATATAGGCTTATTAAATTATTTTTAAACACTTACAAGTAATTAAATAATAATTAAGCAATATATAAATATATTTATTAACTTAAATAATCTCTCTTATCAATATTTGAAATTATTAAAATAAATAAATATTTTAATACGTGATATTTTGAGAAGGCAAAAGCGTCCTTCAATTTGTATTTTTGCGGAGCTCAAAAAGGTTTAAACGTATTCTTTCTAATATTCTAATTTGTATATACATTTAATAATTTAAATAAAGTCATTGCGTTTTTATCTAAAATAAATAATGGTTTCCGTAAATAACTAGATTACTTAATATTACAAAATGGATTCAACATTATCACATTTTCGTAAACGAACTTTCATCTAAACAATTGTGTTTTTCCTCATAATGTAAAAATAATAATATTGTAACAGAAAACTTTTCTGTAACTTCTTATTATTTTATGGGTAACTCTGCCATATTTTGCGTATTTTGATTTTAAGCAAACTCTATTTTCGTTAAGAACTTCGTTTCATGAATAACTTATATAATTTTAATAAGTAAAGTTGAAATAAAAATAAATAATTTACATTACCCTATCTTTAGAATTCCAACTTCTTTAGGTTGAACTTGACTACTTCATTACTGCAGAATTTTTATTTATGAGAACAAAAGATCTACCCGGATGGAATTGCTTGCTGTTCCAACACTGAGGAAGATGTATAGTCTGAGACATAGAGAAAAAACTGATAGTATGAACGAGGGAGGGGCCAGCGCTCGACGGACACACTCCCTCAAAAAACTCTCGCGGTCCAGGAATGCCACCGGGCCCCCTGCCTTCTTGCTTAACGTTCATTAGATCTGAGAGCCCATGCACCACGATCAAAGTGTAATCACAGTGCAAATACATAATCGTCCAGGGTTGAGTTAGAGAAAATAGGAGGCGAGAGATTGGCCTTTCCAGTTGGAGAGTTTAGCAACAGAATCATCCGATTGAATAAGAGGAGGAAAGCAGATTTACAGAAGTTGTTAGAGATGTTTTTGCAAGAAGCCAGAAAGATTTGTCAGTAGGAGAACACAGGAGGTTAGCGCACTTTCGTTTTTTGAAGCCCGCTTTGCTCGCGAAGAGTATCCCTGCAACGATTCTAGCTGAATGAAAATTAGCGGAGAGTGATAGGAGAACGAGAATTTTCCACACCCGATAAGCAGCTGTCTCTATTGCCTGAAATGTCAGAGAACAGCACGATCGAAATACCATGATAATTTATGAGAGAAAGATTTAGTCGAAGAAGAATGAACCTGCTCATTCCCGTCAACGATTACAGCTCCCACCCTAGTGCAAGCATAGCCGAAGCGTCATCAGGTAGTCAAACAGTCTAAATTCCATTATAGTTAGCGTAGATAGCGACGCAGGCCCCCAATCACCTACGCATCAAAGTGCCCAGAAAATACGCATAGGCAAGGCATGGAGCGTGTTGGTAGAATTAATTATTAAAGTTAAGAGACTTAAAGGTTTGTGTCATAATAATTTACCAATAGGAGCAGGTAGTTTGTATTTATTAGAGAGATAAAAGGACTAGTGTGGTGAAACACTCAGGGTATCAAGTGTGTGTTCAAGAATTGTTGGGTACGATCGGTTAATAAGTGTGGTCTGTTGATTAGTTGCCAGACGTGAGAATGCTGAATGATTTGTCTCCTCCCCACCTAAATCAGTATGAGAGGACCTCCAACCTTGCTCAGGGTATGTGGTTCATTGAAATCCCCTAAGGAGGACCTCAGTATTTGGTGAGAAGATATAACAGTTTAGTAATGAATAAGTAATATAATTATTCATATAGTAGAAAGAGTGAAAATCTGTTTCTGTTAGGAGAACAAGTAGCAGAAGCATTCAAGATTGTATTGTAGTAGAAGTGAAGAAAGATTTTGAGCCACAGGCTTAAGCCTATTAAGCCTGACAATTAAGGGGTCAATTTTTACAGATTTTAAAGTTAATAACACACTGACACTAAACACTCCACCCTTCAGGACGGTAAATTATGAATATAGTTATTAGTTAGATACATTAACGGTTAGTGAGGATGATCTTGGCCATACTGAGTTTTCAGTGAAAGTGAAGTCAAAAAGGTTACGTTTTTAGAGTTAGATAGGTGAGAGTTCCACAGAGGCAAAGTTTGAATTTTAAGCGCGGATGTTGGTAAAGTTAATAGAAACCCCACGCCTATGCAAAATCTGCCATCTTTCACACAACACACACACGCACACACATCACACATCCCTCTATCATCACACAATAAGAACAATAGACAAAAACAGACTAAATCAAAAGGCGAAAATAATATTTTAAAAATTGAGCTAAATTTAATCCTATCTTAAAAAAATTTAAGTTCATATCTAAATTAATTAAATAAAAATATTACAATTTATATACTGAAAAAACAAAACTTAAACCTAAACAACTTTACTTCACTTACTAAAATTCTTATATAAACACTACAACTAAAAAGAAAAAAAACTAAATTCTACCTAACTTAAAAAATTTAAGTTACTAAAATTAATTAAAAAAAAAAATATATTGTAGCGTAGTAGCCACTGAAAAAATAAAACTTAAACCTACAATATATGTAATAATCCTATAATACATAAATTATTACAAGAATTATGTGTTAGCATTTGCGACTATTTAAAGGAATTATTATAGGATTGATATACAGGTTAAAATTTATATATATTTTTAATAATAATATATGTTATATATATTATATATTAAATACTATTATTTTATTTAATAATTCTACGGTACCTTTGATAATAAGTCACTCACTCATAATTATTATATATTTTCCACTAGAAGTATATAATAATATAAATATTAATACTAGTATAATTAATATATATCATTATATATATAATAAGGTGGTAAACAAAACTGACTGGATAAATGCTCTGGGTGGTAGGCCTGGGGAGGGCAATTGATTTATTAATTGAACAAAATTTCTACTGTATCCGCATTGTTCCAACCATTACATTAGGCACCCAATTTTGTGGGAATTACTTCGTAATTCAGCTTAATAACATTCTCAGTCGAATGTTTGCGAGATGTTTCCTTCTTCATTGATGGGATGTTCCAGCTTCTCAAGTAGTCCGTCGCCGATCGAACGGCTTAGGTAGTCTGCTACAACATTTTCTTTACCGTGGATATGTTGAAGTAAGAACCTAAATTTTTGAAGATAAAGTGCCCACCTCATAATCCTGGGGCTATCGTACTTTTTCTTATTCATTGCAGTTAAAGGTCGATGGTCTGACTGCAACACAAATTCTTTGCCATAAAGATAAGGTTCAAACTTTTTAACTCGTGACGATGGCCAGAGCTTCCTTCTCCAGAACATTATAGCGTTGTTGAGTCTGCGATAGCTTTTTGGTGCCGTAAGCTATCGGATGGAGCACATCATTCTCCTCCTGCAACAGTACAAATCCAAGAGAAGTATCTGATGCATCTACTTGAAGAGTAAATAGCTTATCTAATCTGGGCATCTTCAAAATGGGCTTTGACGTCAGCCTTTTTTCTGTTCTTCAAAGCCCTCTGAGTGCTTTCTCCGCTTCCTCACCAGCCACTCCTCTTCCGTTGTAAATTCGCCAACTTGTTTTTGTGAGATCCTGTGAGGGTGGCTAGCTGCTGACTCTCGCCAGCAGAGTTTCTCACAACTAATCGCTGGGTAATATGGCGCGTGAGACCTAAAAAATGAGACGCACTTGTTCTTATTTCTGGGGAGCTCTGCTTTGACAATTATTCTCAACACATTATAACTTCATGTAATACACCCGTCTCTCCGTGACCTGTTAAGTAATGCCCAGAATTCTTTTCTACTCCTCTATTCCTCCAAATCGGTCATACTTTGGGTCAAAGTTACCTCCCTTGAGTTTTAAGTATTACAGTCTTGCTTGTAGCCCTTGCCCTACCACGGTACTTCCCATATCTGTTCAAGAATGTCGCCTCCAGGTCCTGGAATGGATGAATTGATATCGATCGATATAGAAATCCACATCGTTGATCCCATCAAGGATCCTCCTCATCGCACGTACAAGTGTCGCTCCAGCATTTACCATACCAAATGGTAACTTGACGTAATGGTAGTGACCATCTTCAGTAGAGAACCCAGATTTATACGCATACTTCGGTCTTATCGGTATTTGCCAGTAACCTTTCTCCAAATCCAGCTTTGAAAAGAATCTGTCGGCTGCGAACTTGGGAAATAAGGACTGGGTGGTGGTCATAGGCTCGGGGTCAAAAATTGGACCTTGTTAAGGGCACGGTAATCCAAGCAGACGCGTTTCGAACCGTCCTTCTGAACTACCACTACTGGAGCTGAAAAGGGGGATGTCGACTTAACAATGACACCCATGGCCAACATTTTGTCTACTTCTTTCTTCAGTTCTTCTCTAGTCGTGTAGGGCAATACGTAGGTCAAATTCTAATAGGTGTTTCATCGATCAAGTCGATAGCGTGATAGTCATGCCGTGCAGTACCAGGAATATCAGTAAAGGTATCCTCGTAAGGCTCCAATACCTCCATCAATTCAGTCTTCATCTCTTCGGTGAGTTCATCACTTATCACAACATCGCTCAGATTTTCTTTCTTCTTCAAGGATGTATTCACCACTGGGACGGGTATGTCCTCCTCGTCCTTAGCTTCTATAAGTACGACCGACGCTCCAACTTGATGTCCTTCCTGCCCTTCATTCTCTGCTTCATCTTCCTCTCTTGACAGTTATTTTTTAAGAAGGTTAATGTGGAAGGTCTTGACGACCTCACCCACCCTTATCCTGTAATTATCCTGTCCATAAGGCTCCAATACCTCATATGGACCACCCCACCTCATCAGCATCTTATTGTGGGATGTGGGTAGCAGGACTAATACAAGATCTCCTGTTTTTAACCTTCAGTTTTTGGCCCTCCTGTCGTAAAATTTCTTCTGACGTCTGCGCCTTCGCCATTTTCTCACGAGCCAACTTCAACGTCTCGTTCAGACGCTCCTGCAAGTCAAATATGTATTTGTAAGTCGATTTGGCCTCTTCAGGGTTGATGTCTCCGGCCTAAATCTCATGTAAAATTTGCATGGGTCCCCTCACTGAACGACCGTACAATAACTCGAAGGGAGAGAACCCTGTTGACTCCTGCGGCGCTTCTCTGTAGGCGAATAGTAGCTAGCTCACTTGCTCAGTGCATATTGCTGCCATTTTGCTGTCCACGCCTGCTCTCGTGAGCACAATTGCTGGTTCACATTCATCTTTTTTAATTACGTTGCCCATTTAAATTTATTTCTGTAAAGTCTGTGGCGTCAGTAGTGTCCGGTTGATCATTTGCTTGAGTTAAATCATCTGTTTGATGTTCAATAACTTAGCGACGTCCTTCATCAACAGCGAGGTAAAAACTGTCTGATCCATCATGTCGCTAATTAGCTGTCCTTGTTGGCTACACCCAGATCGCAATAGAGATGCTCTTATCCAAGCTCTTTCAGCCGACCTTTTTCTTGCGTTGGATATGCTAATGAGCGGGATGCCTTGGATTACCTGGTGGCAATACAGTTAAACTGCTACCAGATGTGAAAACGTTATTGACCTTTCAAGGACGACGGCGCGTGCACTCCTATAGGTCTCCCAAAGTTCCATGTACAACTCAACCACCCGCTACTTCAAGCAATCCTTAAAAATTTTGTTACCTCTCTCTCCCAAATTAATGAGCAAGTGCCTTGACAAAAGATGTCGCCATGAGTAACAATGTTTTATGACTTTCGTGATAAAACATTCGGCCAATAAAACTTCTGATTTATCTTGCCCAAAGTCTTCTTCACTCCCTGGTGATCACCAAAAACTTCGTCTTGCGCTATTCTTAAGACCTTTTTCCTGTATTCTTTTGGGACGACTAGTACATGTCTCTCTACTTGATTCTCTATTTTTCTCTTAAAAAGTAAATCCTTTATGAGGACATATTTTCTTTCTCCTCTTACCACAGACCTCCAAATCCTTTGTAACGTGAGGTCCTGTCTCTGTTTCGTCTTGAACTCTGCTCTGTCATCTATCAGTTCCTGTATCTGACCGCGTTCTGCAGTAGATACTTCGCCAGGAGCTGCAACATTAAGGGCACTTTCCGTCTCTGCGGATTCTGACCCACATGATACTGTCGTATCAATTTCTTCAGGATTTACTGTGTTAATGCCATTACTTTCAATTTCGGGAACAATAGGTATTTCTTTTACTTCTATCTCAGGGGTTTCTTCTTCAGCATGGACCCTAATAACACCTCGGTCTCTCGTTGTTTGCAAAATCGGTACTTCCGCAGCTTCCATCGGCTCCTTTTCATCACAATTTATCTGGCTGGCTTTGCGCCGAGCAGGAGACTTTACGTCTGCGCTCAAATCACCCACAACATCGATAGGGAAACACAAACTCACTTGAGTTTCAACGTCTTGCACCTTGCGATGGCACGGAAACTAAATTTCATTTTAAGACAAAACATACTAATTCGTTAAAAGTAAATACTGTAAGAGACAGGATACTTGCAAGACAGTGTATTGCAAGAAATGGCATGGAATGTGGTATTTGTGAGCCAGACTTCCCTACGTAGTACGGTATGTCCAACACTACGTCAGCTAATGGAACTTTCTTGACAGTGTTATCGAGAAGTCGCATGTTGGTATATCCACCTGTATAATTCTTTTCTGGCACGAATCTCTCCTTGAGGACAACACCATTACATCCGGTGTCCCTCAGAACTCGAACATGATACCCGTTGGCGACATCATTGACTTGACGGCAAGTGTGGGAACTCAAATCCAAGTTACACCCACACCACCACCACAACACACACAACAATCAGACCATCTCAGTCCCACCAAAAGTATTGCCCACTGGGATTGTGTTTTTACTCACAAAAAACGGCGTGCCATCATTCATATGAAACACAACACATCACACCATCACGTACGGGGAAAATATATGATAAAACAGAAGTAAAAACGATTTAAGCAAGAAAATACTATAGACGCATTTAAAACCTAAAAATAAAAGATTATTATCAATCATTAATTGTAAATTGGAAACAGAGACTAAATAAGTAAGACGGCGGTAAATATGTAAAGTATATAAACCTTAAAAGTTAAAAAAAAACCACCCACAAACACACACACTCGCACAGCTTCACAAATTTACGAACGTAAAGAAAACTTGAAAAAAAACGGATAACAGTTATCTACATTAAAGCTTAAAAAAAAAAGCTAAAAGCTGATGCGACAGGAAATATGTGTTAATGTATAAATTAAATACGTAAAACTTAAACTTAAAATACGTAAAACTTAAAAACGTAAAAAGGTAAGAAACTAAAAACTTATCTTAAGATTCCTGGTCGCGCGAAAGATTAGGTAATAGATATCTTAATTTATATTTATGATTTCCATCTGAATAAAGCCTTATAAGAAAACGCGTTTATTTTCGGTAAGTATTTAGTAATTATTAAACCTCACTGACTAATGGGATGATATTAAAATACTGATGCACTTAAAACAAAATTAAAACAACACTCTAATAGCGGAAATTAAAAACAAAACACTAACACACAGCAAAACAGACAAGAACAAAACCTTTCCATAAAAAAAAGTACAAAAACTAAACACTTCCAATTTAATATTACAATGTAAAACATTAATATAAATTACCTCTTGCTTAGCAACATATGGAATCACTGCACTAATAATACGCGAGCGACATCTTCCAAGTCCTAGGTTTTGAGAAGAATTCAAAATAACTTGACTAGAATCTATTGTAGATGTTGATAGTATTTTCCAAAACATTTTCTAAAATTATTGTTAGAAAATATTTTTACCTTTGTAATAAAATTATTTAACAAAACAAATACTTAGAGTTGTTATCGAAATTTAAAACAAATTTCATTTTCCCTCGTAAAAAGCAAAAATTTTTGTGCTTCGCCGCTTATGCCTTTCTATATTGAACTTTGTTTATATGGACGTTCCGTGTTTTTCATTTTTAATATTGTAAAATGATGTGTCTAAAGGAATTCTGAATTCTGCTTTTCGACACGCTCATAATCAGGGTTTTGAATGATGTCGTATATAAGCTATATATAAATATTATATTATATTAAAATATTAGTCTGGGCTATAAAGTATAAGGTATTTTAAATAGTTATAGATATATCTCTGTTTCAATATACTTATATATATATATATATGATTATATATTATACCATACCGAAAAACTAGTTAGGCTGGGCTAACACTGGCTGCCACAAAACATTTCTACACACGATGAAACGAAACATCTTGAAGCTTGACAAAACAAAATGTTTCATCTAAAGTTTTCAAACGACACAAAAATGAAACGAAAACATAACGAAACAAAAGTTAAGTTTTACAGTTTTTGAAAGATGGCGGAGAGTAATGTTGCCAATAAAGATAATAATAAATGTTTAATAGATCCACTACACTGTTCAGTCTCTCGCTTCCATATCAGAATTCCAATAAATTTAAAATGCTGTGAAAAACTTTTTCAACCTAGCTTGTATATATATACTCACCACATAACCTCAATCCCGAGATCGGAAATTGGTCAGGGATAGTATTTGTATGGTTTCTGACCAAGTGGTATATATTAAGTGCAAGGATATTGAAGCTTGATAGCAAGCACTGCTTCAGGGCAACGCAGTCGGAGTGCTTGCCACCGCGGCGTTGGTTCGCATACTAATACGCGGCCTTTCCCATGACAGAAGCATGAGAAAAGTGATTTGTTATGTGAATAGATTGTTCTGTTGTATCTTAGCTATGTTGGTAGCGATGTATTGTGTATTGATATTACTGTAATACAATATTCCGTATACTGCAATACGTAAATATTTTAGAAAATCTTACCAATTTTTTTGTCCCCGTTCACGTATCCGTGCGAGGATCCGAACCCATAGCTCTCCTAAACCTACTGAGTCAAGCGTGATATATATATATATATATATATATATATATATATATAGTTATATATTATTTATATTATATATATATAATATATATATATATATATATATTATATATTAGTATATAATATTATAGTATTAATATATATATATAATATATATATATATATATATGTCAGCCCTGAGAAGATTATAATTATCCATATCTCAAAAACTACAACAGCCACCAGGAAAAGGAATACATTGCTGGAATGCTGGACCAATTTTAGTGCGGAAAATGGCTAAAAAAAAAAAAAAAAAAAAAAAAAAAAAAAAAAAATAATTATCTCAAAAAAACTACAATAGCTACAGCGAAAGGAAATACATTTGAAGGACTCTGTAAAATTTTGGATAGGAAAAAATGTAAAAAAAATAAAAAATAAAAAATAATA